>NW_020769636.1:122066-144927 GCF_900518735.1 Pseudonaja textilis
GAGCCAAGCTGCACTAAAAGCCTCCACCATCGCATCAGGAGCATGCCCAGGCATTGTAGGAAGGTCACACAGGCACGTGGAGGCTACACACACTACTGAGCCTCATTTGGACTTGCTTTAAGGACATTACATCAAAGTTGGATCAGCCTGTAGTGTTTTTTTCTACTTTAATTTTGAGTGTAACTCTAAATCCAGACCTCCATGGGTTGCTAAATTTGATTTCCATTGATAATTTTTGTGTGATTTTGTTGTCAGCACATTAAACTATGTATTGAACAAAGTATTTAATAAGAATATTTCATTCATTCAGATCTAGGATGTCTTATTTTTGTGTTCCCTTTATTTTTTTGAGCAGTTTATATTCATGTATAGTCTTATCATGATATTGGTTACATTGTGTGTAAACATAATTCTTGGGAATGTGAAATCAAAACCAAAGGTATTTTTAAAACAGTGTAATAGATTTTAAGGTCTACTTTTTTGTTTTAAAAAAATCATTTTAAAAAGGAATTTTTCAGCCTCTGCTGCAATTTTATCACAATTCCATAATTTTTTCCTGGGGTAATAAGAAAAAGGTTGCAGGTGGAATTTCTTAAAATATGAAATACCAAAATAAATTGTTTTGTGATGAGGAATCCTAATGTATACACACACAGGCGTGCGCACACACACACTGTTATTTTACTTTTAATACAAGCTGCTCCTTTGTGTTATGATCTGGCCTCAGGATAATACTATAGCACTTGAGGATGAAGATGCAGCCCAACAGCCCAGCACTGGAGGCCAAGATGGAGAACACCTGCACAACCACCATGTATTTTCCCTTGGTGCTCAGATAGGTGAGTACAAAATAGTAAACAGTGCACTCATAGTAAACAGTTATAAGCTCAGTTCTTCAAACTCGTTATTCGGCATATTTGGGTGTCAAGTTCCTTTTTATTTATTTATTTATTTATTATTGTACATTTTTCATTATTATTCATCACATTTCCCATTTTGCAACAGCAGTGTACTGGCTATATCAAGTCCTTTTTAAATATACATCATAGTATACGCCTTGATTGTAACTATTATTCTCATAGTCATACAGTATAGTCTCTTTTAAATAAATAGTATTGTCTCTCATAATTATAACTATTATTTTCATAGTTGTACCATAACACTCTATTGCATTTATCACTCTAATACTCTTTAAACTATATTCACGTATAATCCGAAAGTGATATTGCTTACATTGTGTGTAAACATAGTTCTTGGGAATGTGAAATCAAAACCAAAGTTATTTATAAAACAGTGTAATTCTTATTTTACTTTTAATACAAGCTGCTCCTTTGTGTTAAGATCTGGCCTCAGGATAATAATATAGCACTTGGGGATGAAGATGCAGCCCAACAGCCCAGTGCTGGAGGCCAAAATGGAGAAGACCTGCACAGTCACCATGTATTTCCCCTTGGTGCTCAGGTAGGTGGGTACAAAAGAGATCCAGACACTGCAGAAGACCAGCATGCTGAAGGTGATTAGCTTGGCTTCATTGAAGGCTCCAGGCAGATTCCTGGCCAGGAAAGCCACTGTGAAGCAGATGGCAGCCAGGATGCCCATGTAGCCCAGGGATCCATAGAACAGGGCAACAGACCCTTCCTTGCATTGCAGGATGATTTCTCGAGGCTGGGAATGAAAGTCAGAGTCAGGGAATGGAGGAGAGACTCCTAACCAGATACAGCAAATGAGCATTTCAATCCCAGAACAAGAAAGAACCAGGGAGTTGGCCAGAGTCTTCCCCAGCCACCTTCTCATGTTGCTGCCTGGCTTTGTGGCCAGGAAGGCCAACACTACTGTGATTGTCTTGGCTAAGACTGAAGAGACAGCTGTTGAGAAGACAATGCTGAAAACAGTTTGACGGAGAAGACAAGTGGCTTTCCTTGGCTGGCCAATGAAGAGAAAGCAAGTCAGAAAGGAGAACAATAGGGAAATGAGGAGGATGTAAGAGAGGCCCCTGTTGTTGGCCTTGACTATTGGAGTTTCCAAGTATCTAATGAAGATTGCTAAGACAAGCACGGTGGTTAAAGACAAGATCAGGGCAAAGGAAGCCAAGATGTTCCCCAGAAGCTCTTTGTAAGTTAGGAAGGTTGTGATCTTGGGGATACACTGATCTCGTTTTTCATTTGGATGCTTATCCTCTGGGCATTTGGTACATTTTTCCGCATCTACAAATAAGAGAGACGAGAGAACCATGGTTTATCTATGTTTTGCAATGTTGGCTTTTTTTTTTCCTCCTTCGGTCACCCTTATCTTCCAAAAAGACATCATCTTTCAGATTGATCTATTTCCTCAATTTTGATTTGTTTATATTTTTCCCACCAATCAATGTCATTTACACTTTTTATCTGAAAATCTTTAGGATATGTACTTGAGAACATTCTCTTTTGTGTGTCTCAGGGGTGGGCTCCAAAACTTTTAGCAATGGGTTCTCTGCTAGTTGTGGGTGGGTGTGGTCATGGTAGGCATGGCCTTATTGGCCTCATGGACCACAGTAAGGGGCATTTTTGCCCTCCCCTGGCTCCGGAGGCTTTCCTTGAGCCTTCAGGAGGGTGAAAACAGCCTCCCCGAGCTCTGGAGACTCTCTGGAAGCTGGAAATAAGTCTATTTATGGCCTTGCTGAATTTCTGAAAGAGCCAGTTTTGCCCTCCCTGGGCCTCTGCATGCGCCCTGCACCTACCTACATCCAAAATGGGCTATGTGGGGACTCCTGGGAGGGGTGGCATGGGTGGGGCCAGCCAGGAGTAGGATTTGGAAGTTCTACAAACTGCATAGAATCTTAGCTAGGGGCTCTCCCAAACCCCTGCGAATCCCTATCAGCCCACCCTTGGTGTGACTGTATTTTTGACACTTTTCTCTTAATATGCTCTTTTCAATTTATGGAACAATTGTAGAAAGAAAGTCAGCATGGAATATACAAAGATAAATCCTTTTTTTAAAAAAGTTCCTTATTAACCCTCAGAAAAATTTTGCAGAGATGATCAGAGGCAAAAGAGGACTTGACTGATGAGCCATCTTTCTCTCAGATGGTTTCTTACAAGTCTGGATCTTAAGGCAAGGAAGCCATGTTGATATGCTACCAATTCAGACTGGTTAGCAGAACCAGTAGTAAAAAAAAAGCCTCTGACAATCAGCTGAGAGGAGGGGGGGAAAGCCTTCAATGATTAGCTGAGAGGAGAAAGAAAAGAAAAGCGCAGGATCGGCCCTCCCACCCACCTCTGACCTTTTCTCTTCTTTATCCTCTCAACTGATTGGTGCTGCAGACTTCAGCTGTTGGGTGGTAAACTGTGTGAACTCGTAGTGGAACAGGTACGATCCCACTGCTACAAGGAAGGTGACAAAGAAACACTAAAATTGAGGATTCAGAATCTCTGACCCCTCCCACTATGGGAACTTCTCCTTCAAAGCCACTAACCTTCCTGAGTGGAGATGGTCCCTTCCCTGCAAGGAAGACAGTCATAGCAGCAAGGAGGCTCCCCTTCCTGAGGCACCATGAAGAAACCAAGATAGCAGCTCTCCACACATTTAGATTCAGGGAGGGACTAAGCAAAAATAGAAGACATGTCAAGAGCAATGTGGGGTGTTAGTGTTTGGGGACAAACCCCCAAGCAGAGTGCACAGCAGCAGTCAAGCCAGGCAGCCAAGTGAGAGAGAGGCTGGGCCCAAGAGTATACACACACTGGAGACAAAAACACTGTTTGTGGTTTTAAATAGTTATTTAATTCACACAGAGATTAAGAAGTGTCATTCAGTCCATATGTCAATATCCAGTATATCCATCCAGTTACCTAGTTCATTAACAGTAAATACAATGTCTTTATCTGCTTGTAAATCTTCTCCTCCCGATACCTTTCTCTCAAAGACAACGCTGAGTATGCACAGCTCACTAAGTAAACAGTCCTTTTGTTCAGTAGAAAAAAAGGTATCTTGCACAGTAGCCAACAAGCTGACGTCTCATACAGGAGTAAAACAGCAGGCAGCAGACAGCAGAGAGACCAGCAGACCAGCGACCAGTAACACCAGGAACCAGAAAACAGTAACCAGGAACCAGGAATCAGCAACCAGGAAGTGTTACGTCTCTCTCACTGCCTATTATTGCAGCTTGCAACCGCACCCTTAATTATCAAATTACATTGCAGTTTTTGTGCTTAAAGCTACAAACACTTAAACCTAGGTTCATATATTTATTTACCCAAACCTAGTTGGTGTATGCATATACCCAACATACTCCCCTTTTGGGTGACATAAATATATAATACCTTTACAATCTTAACCCATATTTTTCACAACTCTCTAGGTGCTTAATGGCACCTTGGGCTTTAGTAAAATTATCAGCTATATTGTCCTCCGACATGCAGTACTCCAGCTGTATCATTTTACTCTGTACAGATTGTCTAACGTTTAGATACCTTAAATCTGTATGCTTGCTCCTAGTTTTTACTGCAATATTTGTGGCCATTTGAATTGCTGCCTGATTATCTTCATGTACAATTATAGGATAATTTACAGTTATACCCATATCATTCAACATTTGTTTATACATAATTAACTCAGTACATAATAATGATAAACAGGAGAATTCTGCCTCCATAGTGGACAAACTTATATGCTGTTGTCTTATTGACTTCCAACCAATTAATGTCTTACCCAGCATTATGGCTGTTCCTGAAGTCGACTTTCTTGTGTCTCTTTCTGATGCAAAACTAGCATCTGCATAAGCACTCAGTATTAGATCACCTTTTGGTTCTATATACAGTGCATGGTGTAATGTTCCTTTAAGATATCTTAAGATTCTCTTCAATGCATTCCAATGACATTGAAGCGGATCATTATTATGTCGTGCCAGCTGATTAATACTATAAGCTATATCTGGCCTTGACCAATTGCTAATGTATGATAAGCTACCAATCAAAGATTGATATATTGCCTTATCAAACTTGGGACTTTGAGTATCCATTTTGCAAATATCCTGACTCATTGGAGTCTTTGCAGGCTTACAAAGTTCCATCTTATAATCTATTAGCAATTTAGATATCTTATCTTCCTGAGATATCTTAAAACCTTTCTGTGTTTTCAGTATATTCAAACCTAGATATCTCTTTATCTCCCCTAATTGCTTGATTTTTATTTTCTTGGCTAATGATGCTATTATTTTATTAGCTTCATCATTAGTCTCAGTAATCAAGGCAATATCATCAGTGAACAATAATAATAATGATATTTTCCCATTTGTCTCCCTCTTAAATAGACATGGATCGGCTAAACCAGCTTTAAACCCTATATTGTTCAGTTCCTTTACAATATACTGGTTCCATTCATAGCCAGATTGTTTAAGACCATAAAGGCTCTTTTTTAACAACCAACAATCATTATTATTTTCACCTTTCAATTCACTAGGCTTTTTCATATATACAGTATGTCTTAGTGGAGCATGCAAGTAAGCAGTTTCCACATCTAAATGGTTAACTATATATTTCTTGCTTGCTGCCCACACTAAAGCTGCCCTTAATGTTGCTGCTTTAAGACTAGGTGCAAATACCTCATCATAGTCATTTGCACTTTGTCTAAAACCTTGGGCTACTAATCTTGCCTTATGGATTATTTTTCCATCCTTATCAGTTTTTATCTTAAAAATCCATTTGCAGCCAATGGGTTTTATATTTACAGGTAATCTCACATTTTCATATACTTTCATATCCTTCAAGGATTTCAATTCCTTATTGATTGCTGCATACCAACTTTCCTTATCTTTAGAAGGATACCTTTTAATCTCATCCACAGTAGATGGAACTCTATTTACCTGGCACACAGTGTTAGCCTGGTATCTATCAGGCGGTCTAGATATTCGTGTAGTTCTTCTGGGAATTACAGGGCTTGTATGAGGACTTTTTTGAGTTACTACCTGTTCCTTTTTCTCATCTTGCTCAGCTATTGGTTCTATTTCTTCTTCTATGGGCACAATGTCTTCCTGTATTTCTCTCTTTACTTTATTTTTAAAGTTACAGGGATAATTAATGGGATTTCTATAGGATTCAATAACCACTTCTTTATTGTTATCCTGTTCTAACTTATCCCATCCTACGTGCTCTAGAAATTGGGCATTGGCACTACATAACACCTTAGATGTGCCTTTCTCCCAAAATCTATATGCCCTATGGCTAGCTTGGTAACCAACGAAGAATAATTGTTTAGCTCTGTGTTGCCCTTTACGCCTGAGTTGTGTAGGGATATGCACCCATGCTGGTGCACCAAATGTGTGCAGGTAACTCAGATCAGGCTTCCTGCCATGCCACATGGTGAATGGTATTTCACCAGTAGTTGAGTTAACAACGTTGTTCAATATGTGATTAGCACACATTGTGGCCTCCCCCCACAAAGAATCAGGTAATCCAGAATCAGTTAACATTGTTCTAACCATTGCCTGTAGTGTTTGGCCTCTTCTCTCTATAAATGCGTTATGTTGTGGTCTGTATGGTGCAGATTTCTTGTGCTCTATTCCAGCTATCTTTAATCTATTCTGAAATTTGCTGTTAACAAATTCCGTACCATTATCTGTCACCAGGGTTATCAGTTTCCATTTAGTCTTTCTTTCTGCAAACTTTAACCAGTTGAAGAAATGTTGATATGTTTCAGTTTTGCTTTTCATTAGGTAGCAAAACCCATATCTAGAGTAATGGTTCATAATGCTCAGTATATATCGAGCACCCCCCATACTGGGTTTCTTTGGACCTATAATGTCTGCAAATACTACTTCTAAAGGTTCTTTAGTTTTGAAACCATTTAGCCTATTTGCAGGCAATATTTTACTCTTATCTTCACAGCAGACATTACAACGCAAATATTTATCACAGGGTTTTAACCTTATTCCTTCAGATAACTCTACTGTACGTTTTAGCATTTTAAAATTTACATGCCCCAAACGCCTATGCAATAAATGGATACATTCATTATGAGGCTTTATATTGTTAAATACAGTCTGTGCCTCCCCTTTCTTACTATCATGTAAGACATATAATGCTCCATTTAAAGCTGCAGTTACCTTTTTGTTATCTTTTTCCAGTATGCACTTATTATTCTTAAATGTAATTGCATAACCTAGTTTATCTAATACTCTTACAGAAAGTAAGTTCATCTTTAACTGTGGTACATACAACATTTTTATATTCTGGTTTAAACATGGACAGTATGCAATACCTTCACCCTTGGCCTTGAGGTGCCAGCCATTCGCGAGTGATATGTGTTGAGAGCTTGTAGACATTTTTATAAATTTTGTCTTATCTCTCGTGATGCAGTGGGATGCTCCACTGTCCACCACCCATAAATCATTCTTCACATCACAGTTGCTAAACGTGGCTAGTTCAAAGGATTTCTTTGGCTTCTTTACATTCTGGCATTTTCCTTTTCTGCAGAATCTTGCCAAATGTCCTCTGCCTCCACAATTAAAACACTTTTTAATTGTGTATGCCGTCGAAGATAACTTCTCTTCTTCCGGGTGCTTTACCTTACATAGCTGGTTTCTTTCAAGCTTTGAAGATAATTTCTCTTCATTAGGCTTATCTTCTCTCAGCTGGTCACGATCACTCCTTCTTCTGGCTTCTTCTAATAGCCTGCTGGCAATCTCAGTTACTGATAAACTGTCTTTTGGCAATACTTCTAAAGCAGTCACAAAATCATCATAGCTTCGATCCAAAGAAGACAGTATGATGTATACTTGTTGCAACTCATTAAAGATAAGCTCTTTTTCTTGTAATTCTTGAAAAATGCTTTTCATACAGTTTAAATGAGTTAACATGTCTCCATTTTTCTCAAGATGTGTTCTAAACAGCTTCCGTGTAAGATTTATATGAGCTCCTACACTGTCTCGAACATAAATCTTCTTGAGATTCTCCCAGCAGTTTGCAGCATTTAACTCTCCACGAATATGAATCAGTTGCTGGTCTGAGAGAGTCAGTCCTATGATGCACAAAGCCTGCTCATTTTTTCGTTCATAGTCTTGTATCTTTTTGGCATCCTCTTCATCATTAGGATCCAAGTTAGATACATCTGGTGGGTTTGTAATTATATCCCACAAACCTTCTCTTCGTAGAAGTAAACTACATTTCATTGACCATGAAACATAGTTTATTCCATCTAGTCTGGATATCATGGACAGACTTGGCAAATTTACTTGTGCCATTGCTCTTCAGATAAATAACTATTCAACAAACAGTTTGTCTTTACAGTAATGTGCAACTCACCCCACCTCTAACTGCTATAACCTGGTTAGTTAGACTGTGCTCACTGCTGGGCCCATAACCAATGTTAGTGTTTGGGGACAAACCCCCAAGCAGAGTGCACAGCAGCAGTCAAGCCAGGCAGCCAAGTGAGAGAGAGGCTGGGCCCAAGAGTATACACACACTGGAGACAAAAACACTGTTTGTGGTTTTAAATAATTATTTAATTCACACAGAGATTAAGAAGTGTCATTCAGTCCATATGTCAATATCCAGTATATCCATCCAGTTACCTAGTTCATTAACAGTAAATACAATGTCTTTATCTGCTTGTAAATCTTCTCCTCCCGATACCTTTCTCTCAAAGACAATGCTGAGTATGCACAGTTCACCAAGTAAACAGAGCTTTTGTTCAGTAGAAAAAATGGTATCTTGCACAGTAGCCAACAAGCTGACGTCTCATACAGGAGTAAAACAGCAGGCAGCAGACAGCAGAGAGACCAGCAGACCAGCGACCAGTAACACCAGGAACCAGAAAACAGTAACCAGGAACCAGGAATCAGCAACCAGGAAGTGTTACGTCTCTCTCACTGCCTATTATTGCAGCTTGCAACTGCACCCTTAATTATCAAATTACATTGCAGTTTTTGTGCTTAAAGCTACAAACACTTAAACCTAGGTTCATATATTTATTTACCCAAACCTAGTTGGTGTATGCATATACCCAACATGGGGGCTGGATGTGTTTGTGTGCATCTGTGGCAGATGGGCTTGTTAGCCTAGCTGCTCTTCCACTGATATTAGCTAGCTATTGGGTTGAGGAATCCAAAATCCAATCCCTGCATCCAATAGTCCATCACATGGTCCAATCATTACTTCATTCCAACTGGAGACTATCCCCAGGCACTCCCATCCAGGTGCAGAGTAACATGTCATTGACTTTCTGAGAAAGGAATGTTATTGTGGCTAATCTTCCACCACTTCTTATAATTCCCTCCCAAACACCCAGGCACTGAATGTGGCAGCCCAGAAGCCTCAAATAAATATGGCTTCCAAGCTGACACTCAATTTTTCCCATGAAGAGAAGCTGACCTGATCTGACCTGACCTGACCTGATCTGACTGCCGATGAGGGCAGTGGTTGGGAGTTGTCAAAAAAAAAAAAAAAAGCAATTCAATTGGTGTATATCAGGATAGAGCCTTGGGGGACATCATACACTCTTCAGGTTCTGGGATACTTTCTTTCACACTAATACAAACGAGAGAGAGAGAGAGAGAGAGAGAGAAGGCAGATGGATTGGATAGGATAGAAAAAGTCTTTGAATGGAATAACTAAAGGTAAAGTGGTTTTAGTTGGGAAGAAAGAAAAAAGATACTGCAGTAGATTTCCTGGCAAAAAGAACATGGACATCCAGATGGTCATAAGCTCCACTGAAGAGGCAAGTGGGGAAGGAGGAAGGGGGGATTGAAAAGATAAACCATTTTGGTCCCCAGGTCCAGATAGGATAGGATGTCTGGAGTTTGTCTTCTGATTAAGAGTCTTTAACATAAATTGATACCTGGTTTGTCTTTCTCTGTGAACTTCAAGCAAGCTTATGATTATTTCCTCATAAACATTTTAAATTTAAGGGCTCTGCTTTCATCAGACCTCATTTAAATGGACATATAGTACATCAGAGGTGGTATTCAGCAGGTTCTGATCAGTTCTCTAGAGCTGGTAGAGGAAATTTTGAGCAGTTCAGAGAACTGGGAAATACCACCTCTGACTGGCTCTGCCTCCATCTATTCTCTGGCTCCTGAGTCCCAGCTAATTGGCTGGGTCTTCTTTGGTTGCTTGGCATAGGAGAATGGAGCTGGAAAGCAGGTTAGTAGGGTAGGGAGGGAATGGGGATTTTGCAGTAACCTTCCCCTGGAGTGGGGTGGGAACGGAGATTTTACAGCATCCTTCCCCTGCCATGCCCACCAAGCCACACCATGCCCACCAAGCCATGCCCACAGAACCAGTAGTAAAAAAAATTTGAATCCCACCACTGCAGTACATGGAACATGATTGACTAAATGTAATTGTTTCCCTATGCAAAGAGGAAGTGACTATTGTCATGTCCAATCATCTTTTCTTTTGTGTTTTGTTTCATTAAGCATAAAATGAAATGTAAGCTAAGAATTGGGAGTTCCCTCTTTGAATGAGAAAAATCCTTTTTAGTCAGAATGTCTGAATCAATCATAATAAGATGATCTTCTTGTCTTGGTCTGTTTCATTGAAAAATATGCATGCTGAGGCATGAGTCTGGGAAGCCATATTTGGCTAAGAGTTGTGGCTCAGAAAACCCCCTAATTCTCTGGAAGGTCAGAAGTGCAGTTGCCTACTTGCAACAAAATACCTTATGCCACCAGACTTGAAATTTTAACACAGAACTATGTCATCTTCAGTTGGATCTAAATTATCTATTGCAATGTCCTACCTGTCAATGACTACTTCAGCTTCAACCACAACAATAAAAGAGCACACAATAAGTACAAACTCAAGATGAACTGCACCAAACTCGGTTGCAGAAAATATGACTTCAGCAATAGAGTGGTCAATGTCTGGAATACGCAACCTGACTCTGTGGCTGCTTCCCCAAACCCCCAAAACTTTAACCTCAGACGGTCTACTGTTGACCTCATCCCTTCCTAAGAGGTCTGTAGGAATCTACATAAGCGCACCAACGTGTCTGCCCTCCCTGTCCTAATGTTCCTTTTTATTTATATCCATTTCATGTATTCATAATCATGTTTATAATTATACCTGTTATGACAAATAAAATAAATAAATACATACAAATCAATCCTGCAAGACTCTGTCATTAGAGCCTATCTTCCAGAGAGCAGTTCTGGCACTCCTGTGGTTTTGAAAAGAACTGAAGAAGAAAAATTACTTCACCTGGTTGAGCCATTTAGGGGACACCATTGCTTCCTGCTCAATAGTAAACATGGCTTTTCCTGATCCCTGTCTTGTTAGGCTCCCAAACTTTGCCCGGACCACTGATTTGTTGGGAAACTGGGCCCAACTCATGATGTCAAGATCAGCAGCCAGCTCTCCACTCTCATCCAGATATAATCCATCCAAGGAGTTATTGTACAGCTGCGAGCTTTGCAGGAAAAAATGAAGCTAAAACAAGAGAGATGAAGAGAAAACTTAGAAAATAGAGCACGGATTCTGACAGGATCATTCTGCACAGTTCCAGTATTCCATATCTACATTTACTGCAATGCTTATATTTGGTAGGGATTTCTGGTATGGTCCATGCAAATAACCTAATCAACAAAATACATTGTAAACTCGTAAAGCATTTCTATGCCTATTTTAGAGTTGCCATAAACAAGAGGGAGGGGAGGAAATCTGAAAGAGCAGAGTGGCATTTTAAAACCAGAAGTACATTCCAAAACTTATCTTACAAAGACTGTAGCTAAGCAACTGGATCTTCTGCCTGCGAAAATCCTTAATGGGAGAATGTGATTGATGGCATCCAGCTGGTGAACGTGCTTCATTGGAGAATCTGATTTATGAGTCACCCAGGGCGGAGGGGGGAAACAGCGTCACAAGTGACTGTAAACTACGTGTGCCAGAGTTGGCTTCATACAGGTTAATGCTGGACATGTTGCTCCTAATAAATCTTTTGGTTTCTTTTGAAGCTTGGCTCAAGGCTCATGATTTAATTAGGGCAATAGCCAGAATCCTGATATACATAATGTAACAATAATAAAATGAAAAAATAAAACCTTAAAGGACATTAATCTTGCAAGTTCCAATATGTTATCTTTATGTAAATTAAGGAAGGGCTAATGATTTAATACATATAAGAGATGAAAAGGGCCAATGTTACCAATGATGCATATATAGAGTTAAGGTAAAGATAAAGGTTCCCCTCATATGTACTGTGTTTCTCCAGCAATACGGCCTCCCCCAATAGGAAGTCCCAGCATGCTTTATAGGCATAAAATCAAATTAAGCTCCTCCCCCCAAATTAAGGCCTATATTAAACATGCAAAATGAGGGGGAATGATGGGGGGAACTTGCCGTTAGGAAGTACTTTTGTTGCATACCTGGATATGGTGCTGCCTGCATTGACTTCGGCGCTGGTGGGGCACTTTGTATTGGGAAACCTTCTGCCACCATTGCTTTCCCTTCTCCCCATGCTGCCACAGCATTTAAATCAACACTGCGGCATTTGGTGCAGCCACATGCGGCCAGCCAGGGCTCCTCCCTGCAACCGGAGCCCAGCAGAGACACTCGGCTTCAGGTGCTCCTGTCGCCACCTTCCCTTCGCCTTTGAAGGCAAAGCCAATTCTTTTTAAAACGATGCCCTATTACCAGTAGAACAAAGACTCCCCTGCCCAAGAGGGCAGCCCAACTCCATGGGGAAGGCAAATCTCCCATGGCTGCAGCGCAGGATCAGCCCACCCCAGGAGAAGCTCCCAGCCACAATCCCTGCCTGGCTCTGGGCAGAGCACGAAGAGCTTCACCTGGGGCGCCCAGCGCAGCTGACAGGTGGGCCCTCCTGCCCGGTGGTGGAGCTCTTGCCAAGGCAGCAAGTGCCTTCCCGCTGGACCCTCCACTTATCCTGCCAGGGCCATGCAAGAGCCGTGTGGGCTGGGCGGAGCCGGGAAAGCAAACCGTGGGTGCGCTCCCTCTGCCAACCGAAAGAGCCAGGCTGACCTGAGCTTGGCTTCCTTCCAAAGTCCCTCCAGCTCAAACCCAAAGGGGCCACCGGGAGAGGCTGCCTGAGGCAGTGATAGTGCCCACCTGTCCATGGACAGGGAGATGAGGGGACAGCAGCACTGCTTCCTTGGCTGGTGGGTCCAGTGGAGAGAGCCCAAAGCCGCCTGACCTTTCCACCCTTCGCCCAGCCTGTCCCCATCCCCACGCATCTCCAAATGCACCAGCAGCTCCAAACGCTGCAGCGGCATGAGCATTGGGCAGGGGCGCTCACTCAGCGGGGCTCAGCTCAGAAGAGGACACGGCACAGGCCATTGCCTCACCTCCCTGTCTGCGGACAAGTGGGTGCTATCACTGCCTCAGGCAGCCTCTCCCGGTGGCCCCTTCGGGTTTGAGCTGGAGGGACTTGGGAAGGAAGCCAAGCTTAGGTCGGCCCGGTTCTTTTGGTTGGCAGGCAGGCGCACACCTGTGGCTTGCTTTCCCGGCTCTGCCCAGCCCACATGGCTCTGGCACAGCCCCGGCGGGATGAGCAGAGGGTCCAGTGGGGAGGCACTCATTGCCTTGGTGAGAGCTCCGCCACCGGGCAGAGGGCCCACCTGTCAGCTGCACTGGGCTCCCCAGGTGAAGCTCTTCACATTCTGCCTGGTGCCAGGCAGGGATGGCAGCTGGGCGCTTCTCCCGGGGTGGGCCGATCCTACGCTGTGGCCCTGGGAGATTTGCCACCCCACGTGTGGGTGGGCTGCCCTCTCGTCCAGGGGAGTCTTTGTCGTACTGGTAGTAGGGCGTTGTTTTTAAAAGAATTGGCTTTGCCTTCAAAGGCGAAGGGAAGGTGGCAACAGGAGCGCCTGAAGCCGAGTGTCTCTGCTGGGCTCTGGTTGCAGGGAGGAGCCCTGGCTGGCTGTGTGTGGCTGTGCCAAATGCTGCGGCATTGCTCTAAATGCCATGGCAGCATGGGGAGAAGGGAAAGCAACGGTGGCAGAAGGTTTCCCGATATGAAGTGCCTCACGAACACCAAGGTCAACATCCAAGCCATTGCCACCCACCCACCCAAGGATGCAAGGGGGGGAATTAAGTCACCCCTGAAAAACGGCCTAGCCATTTTTTTTGGGGGGGGGGGGGTCAAAAAAAATAAGGCACAGCCTTATTTTGTGAGAAACACGGTATGTACTAGTCTGTTCCAGCTCTATGGGGCAATGCTCATCTCCGTTACAAGGCCGAAGAGCCAGCACTGTCCAAAGACATCTCTGTGGTCATGTGGCTGGCATGACTAAATGCTGAAGGTGCATAGAATGCTGTTACCTTAAAACCAAAGTGGTCCCTATTTTTCTACCAGCATTTTTTTACATGCTTTCGAACTGCTAGGTTGGCAGAAGCTGGGACAAGTAACAGGAGCTCACTCTGTTACACTGTGCTGGGGATTCAAACCACCAAGCTGCCGACCTTTCTGGTGGACAAGCTCAGCATCCTAGCCACTGAGCCACTGAGTCCCCACCTACAAAAAGTTAGTCCAGGTCAAAAAATGAGATTTCAGGAAAGCTAAATCTCTGAATTAAATATTAAACTCCATAGATAAATTTAAGTTAAACAAAAATAAGAAAGAATAGCACCAGAAGATTATGCAGAGAGAATACCTGCCATGGCTGTAAGTGCTGAAGAGCCAAGCAATCTTTATTATCCTTCCTTTTCCTTTTGGATCTGGATGAATATGCAGTATTTAAGGCCCTGGCCACAGTCCATATAGAGCGATAAGTGATGTAGCTGTCAAGAGACAGGATTCCTTCTTTCTGCTCTTGGGGCAGAGCTTCTGCATCCTTATTCTCTGAGCATCTTGTCCAGCCTTTCACAGACAAGCCATGCTTGGAATATGAACAGTGAAATGTTTTGTCCATAAAGTCTGTCATAGCTGCATAAACAGATTGAAAATCACCATAGTTGGCATTTTTATTTGTCTGGATTAAGAAGGAAATGTAGCCATAGATAGATGGAATAATCAATGTGGTATATTGTAAATCTAAAGTAAAATCCCACAAAGCTGAAGTGATCCAGACCTTTCCAACTGTGGGTTGTGTGTAAGGTTCGTTGATCTTCTGAGTAATGAATATTCCTCTAATGAAGGAACCAATCTCCACATAGTAAACAAAGACATTAACTTGTCTCCATTTGTACAATTGAAAATCATCAACAAGTACATGAGGGGAAGTTACAGGGAAGCTTTGGGATAAAACAACGCAAATGCCATTCCTGACAAGCAGAGAAGTCAAACTTCTCATGAACCTCTCTCCACCATCGGAGTCTGGAGCAACCAGACCGACCAATGTCCACCTGAAATGCCGGAGCAGTTTGATAATTTCAGGATACTGAACTCCTTCTTTGGGGACCATTCGGTAGAAAGAAGGGGGCAGTATTTTGTCATTCAGTGGCTGTGATGCAGGAACATAACTCATCTGCAAAGGGAAAATGTATTATTTTGTGATGACTTGGGGCATGGCACAAAGACAACACAGTCAGATAATCAATAACCTTTATTAGCTCCAACTTTGCCCCCAATGTCCAGGTTACCTTCTGGCTGGAGAGAAACTCTCCCAGGAACAGCCTTTGACTGCAACGAATCAAGTCCAAAACGTGATCAACAAAAACTGTAACTATAAATGTTTCTTCCACAAAACTGTAACTATAAATCCAATCAAGCCAAACTGTGGTAATTAGTTTGACAGGGCAGGAGCAAGAATTCCAGATGTGCAGGCATGGGAAAACTCACATGGTTGGAAAGATGCCAGGAACACAGATAAGCAAAGACAACACAGGATAAAGTCACATTTGCTCGCAGCAGCTGCTGCAGTCAGCATTCAGTTCTTATAAACTTTCATTCCTAGGTGTGGCTAATGAAGGGAATCAGGGCCCTTTCCTCCCCCACAAGCCACGCAACCCACATTGCTCCTTTCTCCGTTCTTCCCTGCATACCCTAGGATGAAGAGGAGGTGGGCCTGGGTCTTCCTCTGAACTCCCTCTCTCTTGTTCTATCTCACCTCTGCTCTGCCGAGCTGGACTTTGCCCTTCCCCAGCCTCCCCCACAGCCAATGGAGACACGCTCCCACTCCCTATCAGCTGTTCATCTTCCACCTCAGATTCAGACTCTGACAGGGGCATGACATATTTGTTGAGTCAAATCGAAGCCAAGAAACTAGCACTTGAAATCTAAGAAAACACCTCAACCTGACTATATACATGTTTTTTTGGGTCTGTTCATAGGTTGCACCCCCTTCCACTAATCCTTGGGTATGCAGTATTTCTTCCACAAATAGGAAGAATATAACTTGGATTGGACTAAAGTATTTCAGATCTGTCTGGTTTAATGTTTACTGTTCTTTGTGAATTTAGAACCACACTAATTTCATTAGGCCAATAGTTTCAATGATGAAAAGCTGCCCGTTAATTTCATGGAAAATTCAAAGGAGGAGTAGGGTCCCACAACCCTTGCACACACCTGTGGCATTTTATAAATGTCCAACATATTTGAAATCTGAATGGAGATATCAGCATTGGACCCATCAAAAACTACCACAGGTCTATTATGTCTTCCACATCTGTAGTTTGGAATATTTGCCTCCCCGTTGGAAAGCAAATCCAGCAAGGCATCCAAAGTCATGATGGAACTGAAATGGTTTTCATGGAGGTTATAGCCCAGGGAGATATTGGGGAAGAGATCCTGGTTGATCTCCTGGATGGCAAATAGGAAGGAGATAATTTTCCAGGAAAACATGGATCCCTTCCTGAAAATATATACACAGCATCATTAATGAAAATAATCTAATTTTTATATGAGTCCACAAGGATGTCTAAATGTAACCAAAATCACTGGTCAACCTATAAAAACAATGTCTGAATGTTGTAAATAATAAGACACACATTTTAACATTTTTTTTACAACAGTTCATTTTTTTTAATTTTTAAATTAAAATAAAGTTTATTTAAGTTTCATATATTTAAAACATTTAAAAAGAAACAAACATATAAACAAATATATATACATATATAAATTTTGCAGCAGGTATTGAGCATTGGTTACACTTTTCTTTTCTTTCTTTTACCCCATAACATTGAAGTGATCTACCTTGTTACAATACTTTCCTCGTTCTTTTAATGTTTTAATTTCGCAGAATATTTCATGATTATATGCATGTCCTTCATAGTTTCATAACTTATTTAGTTGTTAAATGTTGCTTTTTCTTTAACCATTCATACCAACAGTTCCAAACTTTGTAGTATTCACTATCTTTGTTGTTTCTTAATAATTTGGTGAGGCTGTCCATCTCTGCACACTTGTGATTTTTTTTAATGACCATCTCCTCTGAAGGGACAATAGACAATTTCCAATTTTGAGCATAGCTTATTCTGGCTGCCGTTATAATGTGCAAGATTAAATATTGATATTTTTTTCTATTTTTGAGTCTATCATACCCAGCAAAAAGGTTTCGGGTTCAAGTTTTATATCTTGTTTAGTTATATTTAGAATCCAATTTTTGATATTTTTCCAAAACTTTTGGGCATATGGACATGTCCACCACATATGAAAGTATGTTCCCTGAACACAGTTACACTTCCAAAAGTTTGGTGGGAGGTTTGGGAACATCTTATCTAGTCTCACGGGTGGCAAGTGCCAATGATACATCATTTTATAGAGATTCTCTTTGTACGAGGCTGACATAGTTAGTTTGTAATTTATTTCCCAAATGTGTTCCCACTTGTCTAATTCAGTACTGTGGCCCACATTTTTTGCCCAAATTATCATACACTCCTTGACTGTTTCTTCTTTTAATTTATAATCCAATAGATATTTATATATTTTACTAATCAATTTTCTTTCCTCTCCATGCCAAATCTTATCTAATTCTTGGTAGGTCATATTAAAAACCAAATTGTTCTTTATCATTTTGTAATACATTTGTATCTGTGCATAGGGCCACCATGCTATCTCTTTTCCTTGAATTTGTATTTGATTCTTACCCTTTAACTCTCTGGTTTGATGTAACAGATCTTTATATCTTAAAATATTATCAAAATCTAAAACGTTTGGATGTGTAACTGCCTCCATTGTAGATAACCACAGTGGGACCTTACAGTAATGTACTTTTTTTATTTTTTCCCAAATAGTTAATAACACACTCCTTATATAATGCCTTTGAAAGTATAAGTGGTGTTTACTCTTTCCATCCCACATAAATGTGTGCCATTCAAGCTGGAGATCAAAGCCCTCCAATGTTAAGATCCTTTTATTTATCAAATTAACTCAGTCTTTGAGGCAGGTTACTATCAAAATCTGGGAGACCAAAGCCTCCTTTCTTTCTATCATCCTGTAATAATTTATATTTTATTCTGTTTTTCCCCCTGCCATATAAATTTGGATATATGTTTATTTAGTTCTTCAAAAAAGCTTTTTTCCAACTTGACTGGCACCATCTGAAATAAAGACAATAATTTTGGAAAAATATTCATTTTTACTGTTGCAATACGGCCTAATAGAGATATTTTTAATTTAGCCCAATTATCTGTTTGAATATTTGAATTGTTAATTTATTGTAATTATCTTTTTTAATTGATGAGCACCTAGCTGTCAGCCATATCCCCAAATATTTTACTTTATTTACCACCTGTATCCTTAATCTCTTTGTTAGTTCTTCCTTTTGTTCATTTGTACAGTTTTTTGTTATCACTTTTGTTTTTTCTTTATTAATGTTTAACCCTGCCACCTTTCCATATTGTTCTATTTTTTTCATCAAAATGGGTGTCATTTTCAGGGGATCTTCCACTATAAATGACATATTGTCAGCAAATGTTTGAAGTTTGTACTCCTCTTTTCTAACTTTTAACCCCCTGATCTCTTGATTTTGTCAGATTTGTACCAGTAGTGTCTTCTACTAATATAAGTAGGGGAGCTAAGGGGCATCCTTGTCTTACACCCTTATTTATCCTTATATTATCTGTATTTTCCCCATTTATTAATATTTTTGGAGTTTGGGTATTATATATTGTTTTAATGAATCTTAAAAAAATTTCACCAAATTTCATGCCTGTCAATTGTTTAATAAGAAAATTCCAATTCAAATTGTCAAAAGCGTTCTGAGTGTCTAAAAACATCAGTGCCATTGTTTTAATTGTGTGTACTTCATAGAATTCTAAAACATCCATAATTATTCTTGTATTTGTCTTAATTTGTCTATATGGCAGAAACCCATTCTGGTCAGTATGAATAACCCTACTTAATATTTTCTTTAATCTTTCTGTCAATATTGTGGCCAAAATCTTGTAATCTATGTTTAAAAGTGATATTGGCCTGTAATTTTGAATTTTTTGTGGGTCTGATTGCTCTTTGTGAATAAGAGTTATATATGCTTTGGTCCATGACTTTGGTATATTAGCACTATCCAAGGCTTCATTATATAAGTCTGTCATTAACTCCTCCAATAACTCTTGAAACTCCTTATAGAATTCAAACAGAATTCCATCCAGGCCTGGGGCTTTATTTGTTTTTTGGGGTCCAATTGCCTTTCTAATTTCTTCTGTTGATATTTTATTATTTAAAATACATTTTGCTTCCTCAGAAGACAAGGAAATCATAGAATAATGGAAGGGATTTTGGAGTTCTTCTAGTCCAACCCCCTGTTTGGGCAAAGGACCCCATACCATTTTAGACAGATTAAAGCCTCCAGTGATGGAGTGTACCCACAACTTTTGAAGGCAAGTTGTTCCATTGGATGATTGCTCTCACTATTCAGAAATTTCTCCTTAGTTCTAGGTTGCTTTTCTCCTTGGTTAGTTTTCATTCATTGTTTCTCATCTTGTCTTTTGATGCTTTGGAAAATAGTTTGACCCCCCTTGACTTTATAGGAGTCTCTCAAATATTGGAATACTGCTAGCATGTCTCCCTAGTCCTTCTCTTCATTAGACTAGACATAACCAATTCCTGTAACCATTATTCATATGTTTTAGCTTCTAACCCCTTCATTATTCTTGTTGCTGTTCTCTGCATTCTTTTCAGAATCATAACATCTTTTTTGTGTTGTGGTGATCAGAACTTGATGCAGTATTTCAAGTGTGGTCTTATTAAAGCTTTGGAAAGCAGTACTAGAACTTCATGTGATCTTAGCTCAAGACTGATGATTTAATTAAGGTAATCTATTTATTTTATTTATTTATTTATTTTTGTCAATTGCTTACAAGATAATAGGTATAAGTAAAAAAGTAGTTATGAATACATGGATACATATAAGAAAAAAAGAAAGAAACGATAGGACAGGGACGGTAGGCACATTGGTGCTCTTAGCCCCTACAGACCTCTTAGGAAAGGGGTGAGGTCAATAGTAGACAGTCTAAGGTTAAAGTTTTTGGACTCTCCTTCTATTAATACACATAGGAGAATCTTTAAAAAACAGTAAGCATACAAATGGCACGAAATTTGTAGGCATCCTTGCATGCAGTATTCCAAGTGTGGTCTTACTGAGTGGTATTATCACTGGAAATCTTAGTACTACTTTATAATGCCTTAGTAAAACCACACTTGGAATACTGCATCCAGTTTTGTTCACCACAATGTAAAAAAGATTTTGAGACTCTAGAAAGAGTGCAGAGAAGAGCAACAAAGATTATTAGGGGGCTGAAGGCTAAAACATATAAAAAATACTTACTGGAATTGGGTATGTCTAGTTTATTGAAAAGAAGGACAAGGGGTGACACGATAGCAATGCTCCGATATCTCAGGGGTGGCAACAAAGAAGAGGGAGTCAAGCTATTCTCCAAAATACCTGAAGGCAGGACAAGAAGCAATGAATGGAAAAATCTGATCCGAGGAGAAACCCTGACAATGAGATGTACATCTTTTGCATCTTGTTTTTAATCTCTTAAACTGGTGTCAAGAAAAAAAACTTGGTTGTATATTTAGCACAATTCTGTATGAAGGAAACTTGCAAGAATTGCCCCTTTCCTCCATCTTTCTCCAGCACCAGAAGACAGCAATGGATGAAAGTTGACAATGAAATAGTGCAGAAGTCTGGAAATTAGCAACGATCAGCAAAGAAGCAATTTCATTATGTCTGCAGTGACTCACCCATAGACCTTTATAGAGGGGCTCCTGCTGAAATCATAAGGGAGGAAGGAAGCCTTGATTGCACCAATGACCCCACCCAGATTAAGGTCTCCCAGCTTGTAAAAATTTAGTGGGTCAGCTTCATTCCTCTTCAGGTTCAGAGGGCATTTCAAAGTGAGCTTCCCATCAGCTGCTTGAGGAAGCAGCATGAGAATGAAAAGCAGGAAGACCATTTATCTGCCTGAGTGTCAATCTTCTGCCTTGTAGCTTCTTCTCTTTTTATCAGATAGTCAGAGGGAGGAACCAAAGCTTCTCTTGAAGTGCATTACATTGAAAGGAGACAAGTTGTTCCAGACTTGATGTCATTCCAGACTTTTGATGAAATAGGAGATGTTGAGCACTTGAGAAGTTCTTATGCATGACATCACTTCACACAGTGCTTTTTTTCTGAACGCTGATGTTTATGTCTATAACTCTTTGGAGAAAATCCCTAGGGTTGTGACATGAGGGAACATGCCAGCCACTGTGATTTTGATAACATGAAGGGAAAAAAAGCATCATTCTGAATACTGTGGTTCAGAATGTGGTTCTTGTTTTTCTACCAAGAAGTAGATTGTGGTCTACTTTGTCAAATGCTGAAACTATGTCATACATATCCTTGTGTACTATTGCTTCTAGTTCACCCTGTTTTTACCCAAACTTTGAGCATTTATATATAAGCATTTAAGACTTTTATGCCTGTCCATGGGTATGATTCCTGCATATCCTAATTGTTGTTTGAGTTTTTCTTTTTCTTATCACTCCCTACCTGTCTATTTGATTTGTTTTCTTGGGATTTATGGTTGGTTTTGTGTTCTACAATTCTAAAGATTGGAATTTTCCAATCCCCACCCCAATCCCCACCTCAATCCCCACCTCAACTTTCCCCACCTCAATTTAGTTTAAAGCCCTTTTGATGAATTGGGCCAGTCTTTTTCATAGAACATTTACCCCTGTTTTCATGATGTGCAGCCCATCCCTTGCCAAGAGTCCTTCTTGTAGGTAATGCAATCCATGGTCCAGGAAACCAAAGTTTTCTTGGCGCCACCAACCCTTTAGCCAGTGGTTTGTTTTTAGAATTCTTTTTTCTCTTAATGGGTGTTGGCCTTTCATTGGGAGTACTGATGAGAACACTACTTATGCTCCTATTTCCTTAATTTTATCACCAAGTTGGTTATAATCTCTCAATATTGTCCTTTGTCCCAATGCGAAAGAGGAGGAAAGGGTAGTAAGCTGTGGTCCTAATTCGTTTGGTTAGTTTCTCAGCCACTTTAATTTTTGCTCCAGGGAGACAACATACCTTCCTAGATTGTATGTCTGGTCTACAGATAGAAGTAGTCAGATATTTCATATTTGCTTACGTGAAACCCAGAGACTATTTGGCTAATGTTCAAATCTACCTCCATCTTACATAGATGGTGAGTCTCATATTATCTTTGGCATTTCTTGTTTTCTGTTTAGTCTCTGTCTCAGTCCAAATGTGTGGGGAAATGCCATAGATAGAATACTTTATAGAATACTTTATTGGCCAAGTGTGATTGGACAGACAAGGAAATTGTCTTGGTGTAAATACTCACAGTATTCATAAAAGAAAAGATACATTCGTCAAGAATCATCAGGTACAACACTTAATGATAGTCATAGGGTACAATAAGCAATCAAATTAGATAGATAGATAGATAGATAGATAGATAGATAGATAGATAGATAGATAGATAGATGATAGAGATAGATGGATGGAAGGAAGGAAGGAAGGAAGGAAGGAAGGAAGGAAGGAAGGAAGGAAGGAAGGAAG
>NW_020769636.1:149284-159396 GCF_900518735.1 Pseudonaja textilis
TATCTATCTATCTATCTATCTATCTATCTATCTATCTATCTATCTATTTATCTATCTTTCTTTCCATCTATTCTAGGCTTAAATACATGCCAGTGTCCCATTGAAGAATGCTGAGAATGGTAGATGAAAAGTGCATTCCTTGTAGAAGAACCAGCAGTCTTTAGGCAGATGCGATTCACTATTGACAATTGTATTGACTTGAATTCTCCCATAACTGGCCCCCAGAAGTTGTAAATGCTCCAACACCGGTATTTTTTTTTTAAAGAAAATAGTGGACAACCATTTGTCTGAAAAGATATAGGGTTTCCTGCCTCCTCAGGGGGTTGGACTGGAAGACCTTTAAGGTCCCTTCCAACTCTTCTCTTCTCTTTTCTTCTCTTCTCTTCTCTTCTCTTCTCTTCTCTTCTCTTCTCCTCCTTTCCCTTCCCTTCCCTTCCCTTCTATCCCATCCCATCCCATCCCATCCCATCCCATCCCATCCCATCCCATCCTATTCTATTCTATTCTATTCTATTCTATTCTATTCTATTCTATACTATTCTATTCTGAATAGAGTAGTAGATGAAAAGTTCCTTGTAGAAGCACCAACAGATTTTAAGCAGATTTGATCCACTACTGGTGATTGCATTGCTTTGAAACATCTCAGAATAAAAATATCAGTCAGAGGAAATGATTATTTGCTACTTTCATAGCATTTGACACAGTAAACATAGAAATATCATGGAAGAAACTGATTGCTCTTAAAATGGAACTTAGAATGCTGATCTTGCTCAAAGTCCTTTCTACAAGCACTGTGAGAAAAAATAATCTGTGGAACAGGTTGTGTTATGAAGCTGTGCATGCTCCATTGCTGGAGGCTTTCAAAAATAGCTGTATATTCATTTTGCCTGGAATGGTATATGATCTGCTGTGTGAGCAGAGAGTTGGACTAGAAGACCTCAAAAATCCCTTCTATCTCAATTATTCCATGTTTTTCATTCATTTGTTTGAGAGTGTGTTCAATGTTTTCAGCTTTCAAGATTGGGAGGACAGAGGAGATGGTTCATAGATAGATAGGATATAGCATGTGTGCATGTGCTTTCCCTTTACTCACACACATGAGGATGAGTGTGTGCACATATGCACGTGCCGGCCATTTTCATAACCCAATTGCTAACCCCTCATGGCCCACTAGTGGGTTGTGGCCCATAGGTTGGGGGCCCCTCTTTTAGGATGAATGAAGCCATGAGAGGTAGGACTCATTCTTACCAAACGATAAGAAAAGTATGCTGCCCATGTACATTTGAGTTTCATGTATTGTTAAGAAAACTTGGCTCTTATTCTCATAAGAATTATCTGATTACTGAGAAGTCAATGTCAACATTTCTGGTCTTTGGGAAATGAAATATTGCCATATAGGGCTATTCGATGATGAATAGAATAGAATAGAATAGAACTGAACAGCATAGAATAGAACAGAACTGAACTGAACTGAATAGAATTCTTTTATTGGCCAAGTCTGATTGGACACACAAGGAATTGTCTTGTTGCAAATGCTTTCAGTGTACATAAAAGAAAAGATACATTCGTCAAGAACCAAGAATAATCAGGTAGAACACTTAATGATAATCAAAGGGTACAATAAGCAATCAAATCATACTAGGAAACAATCTTTTTTTTTAAAATATAGTTTATTAATTTTTACAATTAAAACCAGTCACAATACATACACAAATAAGCAAAAGAAAGGGAAAAAAAGAAAAGAGGAGAGGAAGAGAATTTGGGAAAGGAAAGAAAAAGAAAGGGGGAAGAAAGAGAGAAGGAGGTTACAAGGTTAAAAGTATTCTTATTTTAACCGTTTGCAAGATCTTCTTTTGTTTTCATAACCTTAACTTGTGTCATATAACCACACCTGTTTTTTTACTTATATCGCTACCTCGTTATTATGGGTTGATACTTTTCTTTTATGCTTTATGATATATAATTTATCTTTGGTCAATCCAATTATACCAACAATTCCAGCTATTGTAGTATAGTGAAATGTCTTTGTTTTTTAGCGCCAAAGTCAATTTATCCATTTCTGCGCATTTTGAGATTTTTTCAATAATCATTTCTTCTGATGGAGTTTGATGTTTTTCCCAGTATTGAGCGAAGGCTAATCTGGCCACTGTTAAAATGTGTATTGTTATGTATTTAGCTTTTTTGGAAATTTGCTTATCAAAAATCCCTAGTAGGAAGGACTCTGGTTTGTATTCGATCTGTTCTTTCGTGATTTCTTCCAACCAAGTTTTGATTTTCTTCCAATACTTTTGGGTTTCTGCACAAGACCACCACATATGGAAAAAGGTTCCTTCTTTTTCCTACACTTCCAGCAATGTGGACTCATGTTGGGGTGCATCTTCACTATCCTCGAAGGAGGGAGATGCCATCTATAAAACATTTTATAAAGATTTTCCTTGTATGCAGCTGATTTGGTAATCTTATTGTTTCTGCCCCAAACTTTCTCCCATTCCGCTACTGTGATGCTGCGCCCTACATTCTTACTCCAAGCAATCATATTTCCTTTTATGATTTCTTCTTCTAGTTCTGTTTCTAATAAGTAATTATAAAATTTTGTTATGCTTTTTTTTATTTGATCCTAATAAAATTTTATCTAATTGTTGCAATTTATTGTTGATTCCGAATTCTTTTTTGCCTTGTTTGTATCTGCTTTGAATCTGAAGATAAACCCATTGATCAATTTTTTGTCCTTGCTCCTGAAGTTCCTGCCTCGGTTACAAATTTCCTTGTGGGTCCAGTAAATCTTTGTATTTAATCATTTTAGTAATTTCCAAATTGTTTGGGTGAATCATTGCCTCCATTGTTGAAATCCATACTGGTATTTTTGTGTAATGTTTTTTCCATATTTTCCTCCAATTCGTTAATAGTGCATCTCTGATTAAGTGTCTATGGAAGTATTTTTGATTGATTTTCCCTACATCCCATAAGAAAGCGTGCCACCCCCTTTGTAAATCATGGCCTTCTAAAAATAATATTCTTTTGTTGGTTAAGTTCATCCAATCCTTCAGCCAAACTAACGAGGTGGCCAGGTGATATAACTCCCAATTTGGAAATGCTAGGCCTCCCCTGCTCTTCATATCCTGCATTGTTTTTACATTTATTCTGGTTTTTTTCCCTTGCCAAATAAATTTCAAGGTTATTCTACTGAGTTCTTCAAAAAAAATTTTATGTAATTTGATTGGGATCATTTGGAATAGGTACACGAATTTGGGGAGAATGTTCATTTTAATAATAGCAATTCAGCCTAGTAGTGAAATTTGGTTTCCCCCACGATTCTAAATCTTTCTTTACCTGGTGTATCAGTTTATCATAATTGTTTTCTTTAAGTGTCTTACAGTGTGGGGTTAGCCAAATTCCTAAGTATTTCACTTTCTTTGTCACTTGTATATGCATTATTTCTTTTAGTTCTATTTTCTGTTTTTCTGTTAGGTTTTTGGTCATTAATTTGGTTTTTTAAAATTTATTTTAAGTCCAGCTACTGCTCCAAATTTCTCTAATTCACTCATCAATTTTGGTCCCCTATCTTTGGGTTCTTCAATAAAGAAAATCATGTCATCCTCAAATGCTTGTAATTTATCCTCTTTCTTATCCTCTTTCTTAACTGTTAATCCCTTTATATCTGAGTTCCGCCTAATTCGTGTTAATAATGTCTCTAATGCTAGTATGAAGAGCAGGGGAGAGAGTGGACAACCCTGTCTCACCCCTTTTTCTATCTTTATTGGGTGAGTGCATTCCCCATTCACTATTATATTAGCTTGTTGTGTATCATATATAGTTGTTATAATATTTTCAAATTTGGTGCCCAAATTCAAATTATCAATTTTTTGAATTAAAAATTGCCAATTTAGATTGTTGAAAGCCTTCTCTGCATCAAGGAACATAAGTGCTACTTGTTTCTCGGGGTGGGCTTCATAGAATTCTAGTAGGTCTAATACTATTCTTAAATTGTTCTTTATTTGCCTAGTTGGGAGAAATCCATTTTGGTCTTCGTGTATATACAAGTTTAAGGTCCTTTTTAATCTGTTTTCTATAATAAGTGTGAATATTTTGTAATCAGTATTTAAAAGTGAAATCAGCCTATAGTTATTTATATATCTGGGATCTGTATCCTCCTTCGGGATCAGTGAGATCAATGCCCCCCTCCATGAGTCTGGCATACTGGCTGCCAGTAAAACGTCATTAAAGACTTCCACCATAAGTGGTCCAATTTGATCTGCTATTGCCTTGTACAGCTCCCCTGGGATCCCATCTGGGCCCGGTGTTTTATTTTTTTTCTGGTTCTCTATTGCTTATTTCAATTCCAATTCAGTAATGTCTTTATTTAGAAGTTCAGCCATTTCTTCCCCAATTGCCTTGTCCTTTATTTCATCTAGATAATTCCTTATTCTATCTTCACTGATGTCCTCTCTTTTATATAAATCTTCAAAGTATTTATGAATGATTTCTTTTTTCTGTTCTATTTCCTGGTTTCTGAGCTTCTGGTGGCAAGGCAAAGACAGTCAGAGGGGCAGAAATCCGCTCGCGATTCTAGCCATCCTTTTCTTGAGTTTGGTGCGATCTTTTAGGGTGTTCGAGTCTTGGAGAGACCTGTGCCGGTGTGGGGGAACCTCAAGCTGCAGTGTGGGGGAAGCAACCCCCCTGCAACGAAGAGGAAGCCCTCCAGAGCCCAACGATCAAGAACAGCATCCTGTCAATGGAGGCTGCAAAGTCCGGACTGCCACCAATGGGAAGGAAAGAGTAAGCGAAAGTTTGCAAGCTCATGGGGAAAGAGAGTTGTGGTTAAAGACAGTGGCAGAGAAGATATCTGAATGACAATAGACTGATTTCAGGCTGTTATATACTGTGCGAATGCCTGCTGTGAGCTCTAAGAGAAAGTGGCTACAAGAGAATTGGTCTAGTGAAAGTGAAGGGGCTCAGTAGGCAGAAGAGAGTCGAAAATAAAAAAGAAGTAAAGAGAACTTTGGAAGTCTGGAGACCAGCATGGGGGAGGGATTAAAAAGACTCTATTATCACTAACATTTGGATTGAAGCTATCAAATAGGAGCCAGAAGCAGAACAAAGCCGATTGGGGGGAAAGACAGAGCGGTGCCATAGGTGGTATCCAGAACGTTGAAGTGGCTACAACAAAGTAACAGATCTAACTGAAGGGACACAACCTAATCTATAAATTCTGGGAAAATTGAGAACTGGTCCTAGCAGAGGAGACAGTTCCTTTCTCTGTTTGAAGGAGATCAGAACAAATGATTTAAAGAACACTAAAATATAAGTAAAAGAGGAAGTCTTTAAACAAGTGGGAACATTGCTTACTGGCAGCTGTTACTCAGCAAATCTTCATTTGCCATTTCCGGTGTGCTCGAAGTAAAAGCTTCCAAAGTGAAAAGCGGAAACAAAAAACTCTTGTCTTTGGAATTTTCTTTTTTCTTTTCCTCTACCCTTTTCTGTGTGTATATACTTACTAAAATAGCCTCTCTTCTTTTCTACATGTTGATGGTATGCTATGTTGAAATATGCTTGCTTTTTTTTCTGATTTCCTCTTGATAAATATGTACATTTACTAAAGAAATATTAGAGTGTTAAAATATTGGATTAATTAATTTAGTTAAGTTATTATTAATAGAGATTGTTATAATTTGAATGGGAATATAGGAGAGACAATAAGAATATTAAGCATTAGTTATTTAACAATCTTAGAGCTCTCTAGACCAATATTATATTTCATTGTGTGGGTGTATCTGTGAATGTAATATATTGTGTAGTTAAGGTTACTTTATATTGAAGTTAAACTAGAGAAATATATATACACTTTACTAATTAGTTAAGAATATAGCTATTTAATAGATTGCTAGATTTTGGTCAATTTTAGTCAGAGAACTAAGAATACTGAATGCCAATTTGGAATAATATATTTAGCATTGTACAACAACAAAAACAAATTTTAAAGGAAATGACTACTACAACTACCACTGCTCTGAAATCAGGTAGGAAGGTTAATCCCACAATAACGACCACTTTGGCAACAACTTTACCTATGGCACAAAAAACAATAGAGGAAACACTACCAACAGAGAAGTCAACTAGCATCTCGAATGCAAATATTCAAGCAATGTTCCTAACCTTACAGGACTCATTGACAAGATTACAAGAAACAATAACTAAAAACCACAGTGAAACAAGGGCAGATATTAATGAATTGAAGGAAGAAATGGGGAAACTAAAGATAGTAATGAAAGCGGACATTTCCAAAGTAGAGGATAAAGTGGGGGTGTTGCAGCAGGCCTTGGAGAAAAATAAAGTTATAATAAAAGAAGTAGAGAAAAGAACTGAACGAACGGAAAGGGAATTAGAAAGGGTGGATGAAGATCTCAAAAGCATGAGCAAAGAAATGGAGGACTCCCTCGTCCTCCTAGAAATGGACAAGGCAGCAACTTACCTAAGATTTCAAAATGTGGCAGAATCAAAAGAAGAAGACCTGGAATACTTTATGGCAGCTGGTTTATTGAAGATGGATAAAGATGAAATTCCAAAAGAGTTTGATGAAGTCTACTGGATCAATACAAACTATGCAAGATGCCACAAATGTTCTAGGGAAGTACACATACGATTCACTAGAAGATGTGTTCAAGACATGATATATAGAACCTCAAGAGATAAAACAATAACCTACAAAGAGAAAGAAATTGTGATTCTTAAACAGATACCAAGGAGAATTAGGGAACAAAGGCGTGACTATAAATTTCTGGCAGCATATTTAAATCAAAAAAGAATTACATTTAAATGGCTTATTCCAGAAGGAATGTTAGTGTCATGGAAAGAGAGGAAAATCAAAATAGACACTATGGAAAAAGCCCAGGATTTTTACGAACGGATGGTGGGCCCACAGGAGCAAAGTAGTAGGGAGGAATTGGACACAAATTTTCAAGAAGAATAGGGTGGACATAAAGATAGAACTGGAATGGTAGGAAACCAAGAGAATACCTATCCACAACACAAGACAGAAGGAACCACATCAACACAAGTGCAAGAAGAGAGAGGAATTATTACATGACAAAGAGCGAAACAAAACTAAATAGATGGGAGAAGAAAAAAAATTACTATCAATAAATATAAATGGTTTAAATTCGACAATTAAGAGAAAAAGGATATTATCTAAATTAATTAAACAAAATGCAAATATAGCCTGCCTGCAAGAAACCCATATAAAGAAGAAGGATGAAAAATATTTAGAATGCCCGAAATTAGGAAAGTTATTTACCACACCAGCGGATGAGGAGAAAAAAAAGGGAATCGCAGTATATGTGAAAGAGGATTTGAAATCTGAGCTAATACAGTTGGACTTAGAAGGAAGGACTCTGGGTTTGCAGATCTGGATTAATGATATTCCAATTCTTTTAGTAGTAATATATGCCCCAAATGGAGACCAAAAAGAGTTTTTCAAACACCTATATAGAAAATTGGTTGCATTGCAAAAAAGAAACATTTGCATAGTAGGGGACTTCAACTCCATTGCTGATTTCCAAAAAGATCACAGTAATGCCGGGAAGAATAAAAAGGGGAAGAGAGCTCCCCAAGATCTGTAGGGAAATGATGAAAGAGCTAAATCTGACAGATATATGGAAAAGATTACGTACTGAAAAAAGACGATTTACATTTTATTCAAATCCCCACCAAACATGGACATGGATCAATATGGCATGGATGAGTGGGGAAATAGCAAACAAGACAAAAGAAGTGGAAATTTTCCCTAACGAATGGGCAGACCATAACCCAATACAGGTAATATGGAAGGGTAGGGCAAAACCAAAGAAAAGATGGACCTTAAACACTCAATTAATATGAGAGAAAGAATACATTAATAAATTAAAGGAGGAATTGAACTATTTTATAAAAGAAAATGACAATGAAGAAACCACGAAACAAAATGTTTGGGATATGCTGAAGGCGGTTATAAGAGGCATAACAATCTCTTATAATGCCAAGAGAAACAAGGAAAAATATTCCCAACAAAACAAATTACAACAAAGAATTGAGGAGCTAGAAACCCTTCTACAAATTAACCCAAAAGAACCCAAACTGCAAAATCAAATAAGTATAGCCAAACACAAACTGAATTTAATTGATCAAGAGAAAATGACTATGAATTTGAACTTAACCAGACAAACCTATTTTGAACATGCCAACAAGCCAGGAAGATGGCTATCTTAAATTAAAAAAAAGAAAGAGAAGAGATTGATATACCAGTTAATAGACAGCAAGGGAGGAAACAATCAATTTAAATCGTAAGGATACAAGCAACAAAGTTACAGTCATACAGTCACACATGGGAGGAGATAGGTGATAAGGAGTGATGAGAAGACTAACAGTAATAGTACTGTAGATTTTGTAAATAGTTGGACAGTGTTGAGGGAATTATTTGTTTAGTAGAGTGATGGCTTTCAGGAAAAAACTATTATTGTGTCTGGTTATTCTGGAGTGCAGTGCTTTATAGAGTCATTTTGAGGGAAGGAGTTAAAACAGTTTATGTCCAGGATGTGCAGGGTCTGTAAATATTTTCACAACCCTCTTTTCGACTTGTGCAGTATACAGGTCCTCCATGGAAGTCAGGTTGGTAGTAATTGTTTTTTCTGCAGTCCTAATTATCCTCTGAAGTCTGATGAACTGATAGAGCAAGATCACACCTTTCCTTACCTGGGTGTATTTCTCTCAGTGACTAGATCTTTTTTCCTTCAACATTAAAAGAGGTCATTTAGACCAAAGGTACAAGTGAACACACTGTTATAAGAATTTTTTAAAAATCATATTTATGCAGCCTCCTTAGCCTGAAATATTAAAGTACAAAAGCCCAATATTACCACCACATACTTCTATTGAGCTGAATTTTTGGATTTAATTTATAGTGTTGAGGTAATTCCCCATTAGGGGAATGAGTGCATACAGGGAGACGTATTTGAGAGTAGTGTTTGAATCATACACACAGATACACTGTAGAGTAAATGTTGGTTTTTTTTTTATAAAGGCAGTCCAAAATCATTCACAGGTAAGATTAATCAGTTTTTTGTTCAGGGATAATCGAATAACAAAGTCCAGTGTCAAAAACAGTTCACTATCAGACTTCCATCAAATCCAGAAATATCAGTCAATTAGAAGGAATGGCAATAGTCTCCAACAGAAGGAAACAGAGACTAACTCACACTCTCTCTTCTGAGACTAAGACTAAAACAACCCAGGTTTCTGGCTCCATCTTATGGTCATTTGACAAACCACACCCAATTACACTTTTAGGATCCTATTAAAGAAACTGAATTAAAATGTCTATCCTGGTTTATATATTTCCCTCTCAAATAGCTGTTAGGTTACTTACATTCCTAACATATACCACTTCTAGAACAAATCAATCACATCATCTGAGAAGAATCTTGAGGATGATTAAAATGTTTATTTTTTATTTATTTTATTTGGTTTGTCAACTGCTTATAAGATAATAGTATAAGTAAAAACATAGTTATGAATACATGGATACATAGAAGAAAAATAAAAGAAACAATAGGAAAGGGACGGTAGGCATGTTGGTGCGCTTATGCATGCCCCCTACAGACCTCTTAGGAAAGGGGTGAGGTCAATAGTAGAAAGTAAGGTTAAAGATTTTGGGGTTTGGGGAAGAAACCCCAGAGTCAAGTAGAGTATTACACACATTCACCACTCTGTTGCTGAAGCCGTATTTCCTGCAATCAAGTTTGATGTGATTAATCTTGACTTTCTATCTATTGTTTGCTCTAGTATTGTTATGGTTGAAGCTGAAGTATTCATTGACAGGTAGGACATTGCAATGTATGATTTAATATATTATACTTTGATTGTTCCGAAGGCGGCGTAGTTCTAGTTTTCTAGATCTAGAATTTCAAGTCTGGTGGCATAAGGTATTCTGCAATGAGTAGAGTAGAGTCTTCCAACTGCTGCCCTGAGAGCGGAATTGGGATTTATTTACAATTTATAAAATTAGGACATGTATTTTTTTTAATAAAATTAATAATATGGAAACTGTAAGAATCTCAAATGCTTAGAACAAACACATTTCA
>NW_020769637.1:2449-31850 GCF_900518735.1 Pseudonaja textilis
AGCGGCGGGGGCAGAAGCAGCAGTGGTGGCGGGGGCAGAAGCGGAGGTGGTGGGGGCAGAAGCGGCAGCGACGGCAGGGGCAGAAGTGGCAGTGGGGGCAGAAGCGGCGGGGGCAGAAGCGGCAGCGATGGCGGTGGTGGCAACAGCAGGAGGTGGCACTCTGACGGCGCCTGCTTTTTCTGTTGCTGCTTGGCCTGGCACTTGCCTCGCCCTGCCTCACACCTGCTTCTCCTCCTCCTCCTCACTGGCTCTGGCACAAAGGTTGGGGTGGGCACTGGGCCGCATTACAAGGTGACCTGGGCCGCATGCGGCCCTTGGGCCGCAGGTTGGACAAGCCTGCATTAGACTATAAATAAAAAGAGAAAAATAAAATAAAAAAGCTAAATAAGAGCTGAAGACTCCATTGGTCTGAAAAGATTCAACCACATTTCGAGTTGACAATGAAAATTAGTGGGTTAAAAATCAATTTTAAAAGAATGAAGTTAACTTTTTTGCTTTCAACCCACTTATTCTTCTTCAGTTTAACCCAGAATCAGCCATCAGCAGTTTTAAAATTAAGTTTCAAACCAGCATAAAACTTTGAAAACCTGAGATTTCCCCCCTCTCCAAAATCCTTCCAAATATTTTTGTTAAATAATTTTTAATAGAATTTTATACATGTCTGACAAGTAAATGCACCATTGATATTTAATTAATTTTGCTTAAAGAAAAAGTTGACTTTTACTTAACCCTTGTCATATCATGGGAAGAGGGAAAGGGGGGCTCTAATGCCTGAAATCTTGTCCATGCATTTGGGTTGTTTTTTTTGTTTTGTTATCCTGGCTTGTTTTATGAAATTCTTCACCCTGAAGTTTTTTATACACACACACACACTCTCTCTCTCTACATCTCTGGGACCTATCACATCATGAGAGGCCTTCTGACTGAAAAATATTCCATTCATACTAGTTGATTGAGATCTTATTTCTTCACCATTGTTGTAGAGCGAAGGGACAAACGAGGCCAAAGACCAGAGCATACAAGTGAAGGCTTTATTCGGGGGAATAAAGTGTTGTTGCGTCTGCCCAGCTAACAGGCAGACTGCTAGAGAACAACAACGGCTGGCTCTGTTCGGCAGCCGGCTTTTATAGCCGACTGTCAAACGGAGCCAACCAATGGGAGCTGCTGTCGCTCCCGCCTAAACAGCGGACCTGGTTGGGAACTCCAACCAGTTCCAAAGACATAATACCCCTCCCCCCCTAGCTGGGCGCATGCATAGTCTTTGAGGTATGATGGAGGGTTACACTGGCGACCCGAACATCGTATCTCAGGGGAATTGTCGGTTGGCATCGAGTCTAAAGAACGCGACTCCGGAGCTGCCGTGGAGTCCTCTGGGCTTGGCACAGGATCCGGGGAACTAGAAGCTGCCTCACGTTTGGGCTGGCTCAGTGGGATGTTGCGGCCCGGGTAGTCGATGTCTCTGACGGGTGGATGTGCCGGAGAGTCGGGTCGGTTGTCCCAGTCCCGTCGTGGCTCACTTTGTTCGGTGGGGAATGACGGGCTCCTCAGGGAATTCCCTTCCGGAAACTGGGTGAGGATTCGAGGGCAGGATACTGGCTCCGGCTCACCGCTGATCCGGTCACTCCGCCGCCTGCGTAGTTGGTCCAGGTGTCTCCGCCAAACTCGACCGTCTTCTAACTGGACCCGATAGGACCTTGGCCCGGTGATAGCTACGATCTGCCCTGGCACCCACAATGGGTCCCCTGCATAGTTTCTCGCAAAAACGAGGTCCTGCAAGGCAAAGTCTCGTACCTGGCTGTCAGAACCCAAAGGGGTCGCAGGGCAGTAATGCAGATGCAATCTGTCGAGAGTAGTTCTTAAACGTCTCCCCATTAACAGTTCAGCCGGGGATTTGTTAGTGCTGGTGCATGGGGTTGTGTGTTGGCTGAGGAGGAAACGTGATAACCTGGAATGCCAGTCTTCCTGACCGAACCGGGCTATGGCCTCCTTAGCCGTCCTGACGGCTCTTTCCGCCATCCCATTACTAGCGGGGTGAAAGGGGGCCGTGAGGATGTGTCTGATGCCTAGGTTCGTGACATACCTGCTGAACTCGCAGGATGAGAACTGTGGCCCGTTATCAGAGACTATCGTATCCAGGAGCCCGTGAGTCACAAAAAGTCTGGTCAGGGCTTTGACAACTGCCTGTGTGGTGGTCGTGGGAAGCAAGGCAACGTCTATCCAATTAGAATACGAATCCACGACCACTAGGAAAGTCTTGCCATGAACCGGCCCGGCCAGGTCGATGTGTAAACGTGACCATGGGGCGTTGGCACTTTCCCACTTTGTGGGTGAGGCTGCTGGTGGGGCTGCTCTTGATTCTTGACAGGGTTTACAGGAGCTTACCCATTCTGCGATCTGGTCGTCCATCCCGGGCCACCATACGTAACTGCAAGCCAACGCCTTCATCCGTACGATACCTGGATGGCCCTCGTGCAGAACCTTCAATATGGGCACGCGAAGAGTGGACGGAATCATGACCCTGGTTCCCCACAGCAGGCATCCCTGGAGTCTTGATAGTTCCTGTTGACGTGTTTTAAATGGAACAAAATCAACTGAACATTTTGTTTCCGGCCACCCCCTCCCCACCCAGTCCAGAACCTGGGCGATTATTTTATCTTTCTTGGAGTGTGCTGCGATGTCATCAGCAGTTACGGGTAGTTTAAGTTCGTTGACTTCGAAGATCGCGTGTACTGGAGCTGGGTCCTCTACTGGGGTTGGCAACGGGCAGCGGCTGAGAGCATCTGCGTGGCTTAAAGTCTTACCGGGTCGATGAACCAGTTTGAACGAATATGCCGCCAGAAACAAGGTCCATCTGGTCATCCTGGGGGACAGAACTTGTGGGGTTTGCTTGTCCCCCGCTAAAAGTCCCAGGAGTGGCTTGTGGTCTGTGACGAGTTCGAAATGGTGGCCAAAAAGGAACTCGTGGAATTTTTTGACTGCCGCTACTGCAGCCAGGGCCTCCTTGTCGATCTGGCTGTAGTTTCTTTCAGTCATTGAAAGAGTTCTGGAGAAGAAGGCGATTGGTGCCTCTGTGCCATTTGGAAGTCTGTGACTAAGGACGGCTCCTATCCCGAAGGGGGACGCGTCAGCGGCTGAGACCAATGACAGGCGTTGGTTGAATTGAATTAAAACGGCGTCAGAGGTGAGCAGAGATTTGATTGCTTTAAATGCATGGGATTCTTTGGGTCCCCAGTGCCACGGAATGTCCTTATCTAAAAGTCTGTGTAACGGTTCAGCAACTGAAGCTTTGTGTGGCAAGAATGAAGCGTAGAAATTCAGTAAACCCAAGAAGGCTTGTAGTTCTGTTTTATTGATAGGTGTGGGTGCCTCGTGGATGGCTTTTACTTTCGATTCCACTGGGTGGATGCTTGAGGCGTCTAGTCTATATCCTAAAAAGTCCACCTGTCTAGTGGCGATGGTGCATTTCTCCCGTTTGAGCTTGAGACCATGCTGTCTGAACTTCTCCAATACTGCCCTAACCCTTTGGAGGAGTTGGGGCCTGTCCATAGCGGAGACCAAAATATCGTCAAAATAGGGGACTACTCCAGGAAGACCCTGGAGAATTCTCTCCATTAGTGATTGAAAAATCCCCGGGGCTACACTAACGCCGAATTGGAGGCGCTTGCACCTGAATGCCCCTCTATGTGTTACAATTGTTTGTAAGTCTGCTGTGTGGTTGTCAACAGGAAACTGTTGATATGCCTGCGACATGTTTAGCTTGGCAAAAATGGTGCCAGGTTCGAAAGTGTGCAATAAGTGTTGGATGACTGGAACGGGGTATGCGCTAACCTGGAGATGACGGTTAAGGGTAGTCTTGTAATCCGCACAAATTCTCAAGCTGCCGTCCTTTTTAAGTGGGGTGACTATGGGGGTCTCTCACTTGGCGAAATCTGTGGGTTCAATTACCCCTTGCTTGAGAAGTTTGTCTAGTTCCGCGTCTAATTTGGGGCGGATGACGAAAGGCACTCTGCGGAACTTCAGGCGGACAGGGACTGCCTGGGGGTCTACGGAGAAAGAGATGGGTGTGCCATTGTAGCAACCCAACTCGCTACTGAAGACATCGGAATAGTCTGAGAACAATGTGTCTACATCAGAAGTTGAGACAGCATGAGTCCCTGTTACACTAAGGCCGAGAGAGGGGAACCAATCTAACCCCAAAAGACTAGGGAGGGTACCATTAACCACCACTAAAGGCAGATGGCCTTTGAAGGTTTGAAATTTAACAAGGAACTTGCCTTTCCCAAGGACAGGGATGTTCTTGCCTTGATAGTCTCTCAGGGTGAGGTGACACTTTTGCAGCTGCTTCCTGGTCAGCCTCGGTTGAATTTTCTTCAGCGTGTCCCAGGATATGATTGAGAGCGCTGAGCCGGTATCCACCTCCATGGTGCAAGGTTTACCTTCTAAAGAGAGAGTTTGATCTTATTAGGAGCTTGGGACGTGTGGTTGGCGTGGTAACACGTGTAACAGTCTTCTACTTGCCTTTGGGGGCTAGGAGGTGAGTGAAACTTCTGGGGTGGAACGCGTGCTGCCTGGCAGACCCTCGCCAGGTGGCCTCTCTTGTGGCAGTTTAGGCAGGTGGCGTTCCTAAACCTGCATGACGCCCGTGAATGGGAACCCCCGCAGGTTAGGCACAAAAGGATCTGTTGCGGGCCACTGCTGCTTCTCTGCCATCCCCCTACCTGAGGCTGCTTCAGTTGCTTAAGGCGATGGACATCGGTGGTTTCAGGGGGGTCAGCTTCGCTCATCACTTCTTCAGAGTGGACGGTGGAAATGCCTGGCTTCGGTGTGGTGCCTTGAATCTTGGCCGCTGACTGAACGGATAGTTCAGCGGCTAGGGCTTCCTCCACCGCTTGGGAAAGATTTGGATCTTTCCTGGCTAACAGATGTCGTTGGAGTGTCTGATCTCTTACCCCGCAAACGAGTTGGTCAAGAAGCATGTCGTCTAAGTAGTTCTTGAACTCGCATTGAAGTGCGGCTGTCCTCAGGGCTGCCATATACTGGTTGATGGATTCACCTTCGGCTTGCTTCCTCATCCGGAATGCGAAACGCCTTGCGATCTGGGAAGGTTTGGGAGAATAATGGTTAGAGAGTGTTTCCTGTATTTCAGCCCACGGGATGTTTTTAATCTCACATGGTGCGAAGAGTGCTGTGGCGGTGTCGAAGACCTCAGCCCCACAGTAGCTCAGGAAGTACGACTTCTTTCTGTGTTCCGCAGCATCAGCCAGGCCAATGGCGTCCAGGAAATGATTGAAACGGTTCTTGTAGGAGTCCCATTTCTCTTCACTGGGTTTGAACGGCGGGAATACCTGATTGGCATTCATCATGGAATCTTTAACGCTTAGTGGAGTAGGTTGTCTCTCTGGGTGGTCGTGGCCCCTTGGAATCGCGCTGTTTCGAGCGCTGGCGGCTGCGGCTGCAGCGCCCAAGACTCACTTTGTGAGTTTCAACCTCGTGAAGGCGGTTTAAATTTCGCGCCTTCCAAGTGCAATGGTGGCGGTGGCTAACAAAACGCCGAACTAACTGCAATGACTTCAGCTCAGTGTTATACAAGTGTGGCTTGAATTCAAACGGCAGCGGTTTGAATTACGCGCTCTTTCGCGAGCGGGGCGGCTGAGGCTGTCAGCGCCGTGACTTCAGCTCCAAAACACAGCGGTTTTGAATTATGCGCTCTTTTGCGAGCGGGCGGCTGAGGCTGTCAGCGCCGTGACTTCAGTTCCAAAAAAACGCAGCGGTTTGAGCTCGAACTCTCTGTGAGCGAGGCGGCTACGCTCTGGATATCGTGGGTTCAGCTCTTTTGTTCTTGGTGCTTCTGGTTAGCCCGTAGTGATCCCATCCTCGTCGCCAGTGTTGTAGAGCGAAGGGACAAACGAGGCCGAAGACCAGAGCATACAAGTGAAGGCTTTATTCGGGGGAATAAAGGGTTGTTGTGTCTGCCCAGCTAACAGGCAGACTGCTAGAGAACAACAACGGCTGGCTCTGTTCGGCAGCCGGCTTTTATAGCCGACTGTCAAACGGAGCCAACCAATGGGAGCTGCTGTCGCTCCCGCCTAAACAGCGGACCTGGTTGGGAACTCCAACCAGTTCCAAAGACATAACAACCATGGATGTGGATTATTTGGGGGAGGGGTATCCTCATAATTTATTCTAAGGGGAGCTCCTGTTGTCATTTCTGAGTAGTTTTTGTTACTGTCCGATTATTTTATTTTGGTCTCAACAGATTTCCAAAGAACTTCCTTCTTTCATTGTTTGCAATGCTAGCACAATCAAGTCATTTTCATTCGCATTCTCCTGAATTTCCCTAACTTGAGATGAAATAAAGAAAAAGGAGATCAATGTAAACTTAAGAAAAACATATTTTCTCTTATTGATATTAAATATTGTTGATGGTTAAGATGACAAAAAAACAACTATTCGTTGTTAAAGGAACATGTATCCATTATTTTACTTTCAATTGCTAAATTCACTCTGGGGCTGCCAGTTGCGCAGATCAGACTCAGAAAAAATGTTTTTTTTACAAGTTCAGTGAGGCTGTTCTTCAACTTACAACCATGACGGAGCCTGCAATTTCCATTGTAAGTCATGACAGTCAAGGCATCCAGACAACCAACCCAATGGTACTCTCTTTTTATAGTGGTCATTAAGCAACTCTGGCAGTTGCAAAAAGGACCACCACCATTTCATAATGAAATATCTGCAAGAAAACAACCAAGCTCAGAGAGCACCAAGGACCCATACAATTGCTAAGCAAGTCAATGGATTCCTATGGTAGTTTTTGCATCTCTCATTTGACCACAGGATGTATTGTCTCCCACATTAACATGAATGCTGCAGTTGGCTCACTTGATGCAAAATATAACATAAATCACATCATGTGATTGTAGGGGTATATGCCACCACTGGAATACATGGGCTGGGTCATATATAGCTTTTGGGGTCTACCCAATAATTTTGAACAGCCTTTAAGTGAATGGTCGTAACATGAGGACTACCTATATATGTATATAGGAAATGAATACATTTAACCAACTAAATGTAGAATTTACATGAGTTCTCGTCCAAATGGATCTGTCTTACAAATCAGATCATTCCTCCTGAAGCTCCTCCTATGCGCCACACTTTTATGTAATTTCTCTTCTGTGTGGCTCCTTTTATGGGAAGTAAGATCACTGCTAGTAGTAAAGCTCTTTCCACACTCCATATACTTATATGGCTTCTCCCCTGTGTGGATTCTTTTATGGGAAGTAAGATGACTACTATTAGTAAAGCTCTTTCCACACTCCATACATTTATATGGCTTCTCTCCAGTGTGGATCCTTTTGTGGGAAGTAAGATCACTACTAGTGGTAAAACTCTTTCCACATTCCATACATTTATAAGGCTCCTCCCCTGTGTGGATCTTTTTATGGAAAGTAAGGAAACCACTATGACTGAAGCTCTTTCCACGCTCCACACACTTGTGTGGTTTCTCACGTGTGTGGATCCTTTTGTGGGAAGTAAGGTGACTGCTAACAGTAAAGCCCATTCCACACACCAAGCACTTATATGGTTTCTCCCCTGTATGGATCCTGTTATGATAAGTAAGGGAACTACTATGACTAAAGCTCTTTCCACACTCTCTGCATTTATATGGCTTTTCTCCTCTGTGCATCCTTTCATGGGAATTAAGGTTACCCTGTTGGGTGAAGCCCTCTCCACACTCCATGCATTGATATGGCTTTTTCCCGTGTGGATTCGTTTATGGGAAGTAAGTTGACTACTCTGAGTAAAAGTCTTTCCACAGTCCAAACATTTATAAGGTTTCTCCCCTGCATGGTATCCTGTTGTGGTAAGTAAGGGAAACACTGTGGCTGTAGCTCTTCCCACATTCTCTGCATTTGTATGGCTTCTCCCCTGTATGAATCCTGTTATGGGAATGTTGAAAGGCTGGCAAATGCCTTTCTTCCAAGGGTTCTTTTTTCCTGCTGGGAGGGCTCCAGTACAAGGACACAGACAACTACTTGGAAGCAGGTTTCTTTAATTTTCAGGAAGGCAAGAGATAGCAAGAAGTCTGCGTTCCTGGGGCTAGCCAGCTTTGTGTAATAAACTCCTGATTTTTATACCTTTTCTCCTTTTGTGTGTGAGTGCTTGTGTTTGTATTTCTTAATGTTTTAAATCCTATCGGGGTTGTCTTCATTTCCGCCAGAGGGTAAACTCTGCGGGGTGGTTTGATTGGATTATCAGTTTCATCCTAATGTTTTCTTATATTTGTTTGGTGGCAATCTCCTGTCCGCTATGGGATTTATTTCGTATCTTTTTGTCTATTTGTTTTGCTGATTTGGCATGACCTTTTGTTTGTAAGGGATTTCTTTTTCTTGTTTCCCTAGTTTTCTTAATTACTTGGCTTTTTGTCTAGGGGGCTTCTTTCAATACCTTTTATTAAATCTCTTTTCCTATGCAAGTTTGTTTTATGGCTGGCCTGGTGTTCCCTTTGGGCTTTTCCTGCTTTGGTATCACCACTGTCCTCATGAAGTTCCCTTTCCACAGGAAGTAAGATGACTGCTTTGAGTAAAAGGTTTTCCACACTCCATGCATTTATATGGCTTCTCTCCTGCACAGATCCTTTCATGCTTCATAAGGGATGCATTTTCACAGAAGCTCTTCCCACACTCTTTGCACTTATATGGCCTCTCTCCTAGGTGGGTCCTTTTATGAGGAGTAAGTTGACTGCTATGAGTAAAAGTCTTTCCACACTCTAGGCATTTATATAGCTTCTCGTCCCTAAGGATCCTTTTATGAGAGGTAAGGGAACAGCTGTCACTGAAGCTATTTCCACACTCCATACACTTACACCGTTTCTTCCCTGTGTGGACCCTTTTATGAGAAGTAAGATGACTGCTATTAGCAAAACTCTTTCCACATTCCACGCATTTATATGGTTTCTCCCCTGTATGGATCCTGTTATGGTAAGTAAGGGAAACAATATGTCTGAAGCTCTTTCCACACTCCTTGCATGTATGTGGTTTCTCTCCTGTGTGAATCCTTTTATGGGAAGTAAGCTGACTGTTATTGGTAAAGTCCTTTCCACATTCCAGACATTTATATGGCTTTTCCCCTGTACGAATCTTTTTATGTCTCATACGTTTTCATAGAAGCTCTTTCCATACTTCATGCATTCATGTGATTTCTCCCCTGTGTGGATCCTTTTATGGATAGTAAGATTTCTGTGTCGACGGAATGTCTTTCCACACTCCATGCATTTGTATGGTTTCTCTTCTGTGTCAGTGTTTTTATGAGGTGTAAGGAACCCATTTTCATGAGAAGAAGTGAAAGTCCAATTGTCATTTTTTCCATGGTCTCTGGATACATGATCCCCTTTGGTTTGGGTTGGATAATGTTGATTTACCTTCAATTTATCTTGGATTAGCTTCACACTTTTCCCAGTATAGCCTTTCTTTATTTTTCCTTGTTGGGCAACAAAGTCTTGTATGGGAACATCAGTGGAAGATGTGCTTTCTTGATTCCAATCATTTGACTGGTTTCTCTCATGTCTCTTTTTTATTTTGAAATGGAAATGTTCTGTCTCCAGCATTGATCACTTGAAACAGTTCACAGGAATCTTTATTCTTCTGCCCATTATTACCTTCAGAAGAAAAGAGAAATGAAAATAATAGCAATCTTAGGGAAAAAATCGATCTGTAGGAACTCATAAAAATTTCCTTTCAAAAATTTGCCCTGTGTCAATATTTTAAACTTCAAATGTCACCTGGCTCTTATTTAAGGAAGAATCAGGGGAAACATCCATGGAGGCATCAGGAGAAAATCTAACATTTACTAGAGGGGAGTTAATTCCAGCACAGACTAAGTAATAAGTCTGCCTAAGGCCCTTTTTTTCCTACCCTGTGCTATTCTATTTTTCTCTTGCCAAAAATCACATAGTTGCAGGAAAAAAAAACATCTGGAGCTCTTGTATTAACCCCCAAATAACATAACGGGAAAATGGAACCATTTCACCTTTAAGCCCGAGAATCAGAATAGAAATAAAACAGAACAAAAGTCAGCTGAAGAAATGACAGTCTTTCATAGCACAGATACAGACACATCCAAGCCAAAAAGAGCTGAAATTTGATGAGTTGAGCATCTCATCATAGCAAGCAGTTTATTTCTCACTAGTATATTGAAGTAGAAATGAAAAAGAAATCAGCAAATCAGCATCAAAGCAGAGAGCCCCTGGCCACTTTTCTTCCTCAGAGCAGAAGGCCAGATCTTTTCCCTCTTTCTCCCAGGCCAGGAGATAACATCTGCATGGGAATTGTTAAGTTTGGGAAAGGAGAGGCTAGACCAGAGCATGAGTGCAACAATACTTTATTATAGTAATAAAGGGCTGACCGTGCTTGCCACGCCTGGAAACTGGCTCGCAGCAATCAGCAACGGGTTGGACCCCGCAGCCTGCTTTTATAGCTGGCTGCTGGGGAGAACCAACCAATGAGGGGAGGGTAAGAACGCCCACTCAAGTGAATGGACCTGAGTGAGAACTCCAATAGTCCTCAGGACATAACACCCCTTCCCCCCAGATGCGAACACGCATAGTCCTTGAGGTAGGCAGGGGGCTTATGTTGGCGCCCGGAACGGCGCAGCTCAGGAACGCTGTCTGTCTGTCCCGGGTCTGCCTGTGAAGGCGGAGTCGGCATAGTGTCGCCAACATGCCCCTCGGTTCGGGCAAGCTCGGGGCTCGTAGGGTAGGTTACTGGGGACGAGCTCCCGTGGACTGGGTCTGGCTGGTCAACCGTCTGGGCGCTGCTGTCCGTGCTCGGGCTGTCGGGAACGGCTGTTGGAGCAAGCTGGTCGCCGGGTATGATGTGGATGTGGGGTTGGAGATGAGGTCTCTCCTCGGCTGGAGACTCAGGATCTCTGCTGGTGAGGGTGCTGTGGCGCCTGCGCAGTTGGTCTATGTGCCTCCTCCAGACGCGGCCATCCTCCAATCTGACCCGATATGAACGCGGCCCGGTGACGGCTAAGATCTCGCCCGGCATCCACAGGGGGTCTCCAGCGAAGTTCCTCGTGAACACTGGCTCCTGTAAGATAAAATGTCTAACCCCCGATGTGGAAGCGAGGGGAGAGTCAGGGCAGTATTGTGGGTGAAGTCTGTCCAATACAGTCCTCAGACGCCGGCCCATCAGGAGCTCCGCTGGGGACTTATTGGTGACTGAACAAGGAGTTGAGTGTTGGCTCATCAGGAACCGCGAGAGTTTGTGGTGCCAGTCATCCTTGCTGAACCTAGCCAGGGCTTCTTTAGTGGTCCTGACGGCCCTTTCAGCCAACCCATTACTGGCAGGATGAAATGGGGCTGTTAAAATGTGGCGGATACCCAGGTTGGCAGCGAAACGGCTGAACTCGGTCGATGCGAATTGTGGGCCATTGTCGGAGACAATGGAGTCGGGTAGTCCGTGCGTTACGAACAGGCGTGTTAACGCGTTGGTGATTGCTAGTGTGGTGGTCGTGGATAGCTGTGCTACGTCAATCCATTTGGAATAGGCGTCCACGACCACTAGGAACATTTTCCCATGCAAGGGGCCTGCCAGGTCGATGTGAATTCTGGACCAAGGGGCGCTGGCGTTTTCCCATCTGGTAGGGATGGCAATGGGGGGAGCAGGACGGGATTCCTGGCAGTTGTTGCAGGAACTTACCCAATTGACAATGTCCTCGTCTAGACCCGGCCACCACACGTAGCTGCGTGCTAATGCCTTCATTCTCACGATGCCGGGGTGTCCCTCGTGCAACGCCTCCAGAACTCGTGTACGCAGTGAGGACGGAATGACCACTCGAGTGCCCCACAGTAGACAGCCCTGCAAACTGGACAACTCCTGCATGCGAGTCTTGAAAGGTGTGAATTTGTTTTCAACATTGCCACCCGGCCACCCCCTCCTTACCCAGTCGAGCACCTGGGCGAGCGTTTGGTCTGCCCTGGTTTTGGCAGCTATGTCAAGGGCAGTAAGGGGTAGGTCCAACTGGGTGATTTCGAAAATGGCGTGTATAGGCGCAGGGTCTTCAGCCAGAGCCGGTAAGGGGCAGCGACTGAGAGCGTCAGCGTGGGACAGCGTCTTACCCGGGCGGTGTATAAGTCTGTAGGAGTAGGCTGCTAGGAAGAGGGTCCACCTTGTCATCCTCGGGGAAAGAACTTGAGGGGTCTGTTTGTCTCCGGCTAGCAGGCCCAGGAGGGGCTTGTGGTCGGTAACCAGTTCAAAAAAATGGCCAAAGAGGAATTCGTGAAATTTTTTCACGGCTGCAACAGCTGCTAGGGCTTCCTTATCGATCTGGCTGTAGTTGCGCTCCGTGGTGGAGAGCGTTCTTGAGAAAAAGGCGATGGGGGCCTCGGCACCATTGGAAAGTCTGTGACTAAGGACCGCCCCGATTCCAAAAGGGGACGCGTCAGCTGCTAGCACTAGAGAGAGGCTGGGGTCGAATTGGATAAGTACTGCCTCTGACGTGAGTAGTGATTTAACGGCGTGAAAAGCCTGGTCTTCTTTGTGCCCCCAGTGCCAAGGTGACTTTTTATCCAGTAATCTGTGTAGGGGTTCAGCTACTGATGCTTTATGGGGCAAGAAGGATGCGTAAAAGTTCAGTAGCCCCAAGAAAGCCTGTAGTTCAGTTTTGGAGGTTGGAGTGGGAGCCTCGTGGATTGCCTTAACCTTGGACTCCAGGGGGTGAATGCCAGAGGCGTCAATTTTATAACCCAGAAAGTCCACCTGTCTAGTGGCAATGGCACATTTTTCTTTTTTCAACTTGAGGCCATGCTGTCTGAACCTCTCTAACACTGCTCGAACTCTCTGGAAGAGTTGGGGTCTGTCCCTGGCCGAGACTAAGATGTCGTCGAAGTAGGGTACTACACCAGGGAGACCTTGCAAAATCCGCTCCATGAGGGATTGAAAAATACCTGGGGCAACGCTAACGCCAAATTGGAGACGCTTGCATCGGAAAGCACCCCTGTGAGTGACAATGGTCTGGAGTTCCGCTGTTTGGTTATCAACAGGGAACTGCTGATATGCTTGAGACATGTCCAATTTTGCGAAAATGGTGCCTGGTTCGAATGTGTGTAGTAAATGCTGAATGACGGGCACCGGGTACGCGCTAACTTGTAAGAATTTATTGATTGTCGTCTTGTAGTCTGAGCAAATTCTCAGGCTACCGTCTTTTTTGAGGGGTGTAACGATGGGCGTCTCCCATTTGGCGAAATCCGTTGGCTCAATGACCCCCTGTTTTAATAGTTTATCCAATTCTGCATCAAGTTTTGGCCGAATTGCAAACGGGACCCTGCGCGGTTTTAGCCGGATTGGGACTGCTTGGGGGTCAACTGAGAATGAGATGGGGGTACCGTTATAACACCCCAGCTCCTCGCTGAACACATCTGAGTAATCAGCAAATAAGGAGTCAGTGTCTGAGGTTGAGACAGCATGGACTCCTGTTAACCCTAGGCCGAGATGGGGAAACCAATCGAGCCCCAGTAAGGTGGGTAGATTGCCGTTAACTACCACTAGAGGTAGGTGGCCTTTAAAAGTTCTAAAACTGACAAGGAACTTGCCTCTGCCGATTACCGGGATGGTCTTCCCCTGGTAGTCCTTCAGGCTAAACTGGCATCTCTGGAGCCGGCTAGTGGATAGGCTGGGTTGGAGCCTCTTGAGGGTGTTCCACGAGATTATTGAGAGCGCTGACCCTGTGTCCACCTCCATGCGGCATGGTTTACCTTCTAGGGAAATGGAGAGAGAAATTTTACTAACCGTGTGGCACGTGCGCTTGGCAAGGTGGTGCGTGCGACAGTTTAATACTTGCCTCTGCGGCCCCAAGTGTGAGGGGGGGTGCCTTTGTGCTGTGCCTTGGGGGGCTTGGCAGACCCTCGCGATGTGTCCCCTTTTATGGCAGTTATTGCAGGTGGCTCCTTTAAACTTGCAGGTGGCCCTCTGATGAGATCCCCCACAGGCTAGGCACAGGGTGATGTGCTTGGGCGGACCGATGTTGTCTAGTTTGGCTCCTACCTGCGCCCGTCTGTCGTTGGAGAGGCGGTGGACGTCGTTTTCTTCACTGATGGCTTCTTCCGCTACCACCTCTTCGGAGTGGACTGGGAGTGATGTCATCTTGGCACTTGGGCCCTGGATTTCGGTGGCTGAGTTCGTTGCCAACTCTGCTGCTAAGGCCTCCTCGACTGCTTGTGCGAGGTTGAGGTCTTTTTTGGCGAGAAGGCGCCTTTGCAGGTGGAGGTCCTTGACCCCGCAGACTAGTTGATCGAGGAGCATATCCCCCAGGTAGGTTCCAAACCCACAATGCAATGCAGCTGTTCGGAGAGCGGCCATATATTCATTGATGGTCTCCTTGCTCGATTGCTTCCTCATACGGAAGGTGAATCTCCTGGCGATCTGAGAGGGTCTGGGAGCATAGTGGTTCGTGAGGACTTCAAGTAACTCGGACCACGGGACGTTTTTCAGCTCGCGAGGAGCCACGAGTGCCGTGGCAGTATCGTAGACGGTGGCTCCACAGTAGATTAGGAAATAGGATTTTTTCCGATGCTCTCCCGCATCCGCCAGGCCGACCGCATCGATATAATGATTAAAGCGGTTCTTATACGATTCCCACTTCTCTTCGTCTGGCTTGAACGCCGGGAAGACTGGGTTGGAACTCATGATGCTGGGATCGGTTGATCTACCTGTGGAAAAAAATCTCTCTGGGGCAGCCGACAATGTTTAGTGCCTGTGTAGGCAAGTGATTTCAGCTCAGGAGAGGCTTTTCGCGATCCTCTCTTCTCTCTGGGTTAACCACGTTTGGCTGTTAGCCGTTGGCGGCGTTTTGGATTCGCGCCTGTGTGGGCGTCAGTGACTTGGCTACAGCGCTGTGCTGTACCTTTAGGTTTGAAATTCAAATGGTAACTGTTTGAATTTCGCGCCTGATTTGAGCGGCTGCGGCTCGCAGCACTTCACTTTCCCTGTAGCAGGGCTAACAAGCGGCTACAGACGCTTCTAACTTTCGAACCTGACCGCTTTCTCTGGCTGCGGATCAGCGTTCGCTTCTCTTCGCTTGCTGACCGCTTTCTCTGTCTGCGGATCAGCGTTTGCTCTTTTTGTTTGCTCTTTCGTCTGCTGACCACTCTCTCTGGCTGCGGATCAGCGTTGCTCTTAACGCCGGCCGATCGCTCTCTCTGGCTGCAGATCGGCGGCTAGTGACTCAGCGGTTGCATGGTGCTTCTGGTAGCCATCCCATCCTCGTCGCCAGTGTTAAGTTTGGGAAAGGAGAGGCTAGACCAGAGCATGAGTGCAACAATACTTTATTATAGTAATAAAGGGCTGACCGTGCTTGCCACGCCTGGAAACTGGCTCGCAGCAATCAGCAACGGGTTGGACCCCGCAGCCTGCTTTTATAGCTGGCTGCTGGGGAGAACCAACCAATGAGGGGAGGGTAAGAACGCCCACTCAAGTGAATGGACCTGAGTGAGAACTCCAATAGTCCTCAGGACATAACAGGAATTTTTAAATAAAAGCTGCTGGTGGCATTTACCTACAGAATGTCTTCCCAAATTCTGATTTGAGAGTAGCAAACTCTTTCCCAGAGAGGCCACGTTCCTATGATTTTCCAGCATGACTTCCCAATGCAGCGCTTTTTGGTCAGCATCCAGCTGAAACCACTCCTCTTCGGAGAAATACACAGCCACCTCCTCAAAGGACACAAGATGTTCCTGAACGATGAAAAGAAGAAAACAGGCCCAGCCGAATTCACACAATATGTCCTCAGGTTTAAATAATCCCAAGCAAAGATATGAATTAAGTAAAATGTTTCTCTGCTTGTATTCCAGACTTTAGGTGAGAAAATGGACAGAACCAAAACTTTTAATTAAAGAAATGTTGATCCTGCAGGACTTTATTTACTTATTATGGAATGTATTTGCTGCCCATCTTGTGTCAGGGCAGTTTACAGGAAAAATACAGCATAAATAATTGCAGTATTGCAGGATAATGCTGCCAACTGCAAGCAGTTCGATTCTCACCGGCTCAAAATTGACTCAGCCTTCCATCCTTCTGAGGTCAGTAAAATGAGGACCTTAGATTGTTGGGGGCAATATGCTCACTCTGTAAACTGCTTAAAGCACTTCGAAGCTGTATATAGGTCTAAGTGCTATTACTGCTATTGCTATAAAACATTAAAAAAATTTTTTTGAAATGTTAATGATTTTATCTTACCTCCTTTATCATTTTATATCTTAACACAAGAGCAGAAGGAGGGAGCCAATACATAAAGGGCGGGGAGTGTGCTTCGGGTTGTAATTAGTCAACCACCTCCAGTGTGAAACTGGGACTCTACCTGGCAAAGACAGATCTTAGGGCTCTTATGAAAGTCAGAAAGGTGGGAGTTGAATCTCACTTCAGGGGGTAAGATATTACAACAAAGGACCTCAATGCCATTCAGTAAAAGGAACCCCGGGGTTTTCTTTTGAATTGCTTGATCTATGTCTGTCTGCCGATTCCTCCCTCCCTCCCTCCATCATCAAAAGGCTCTCAGCAACTGGGGATAATCAGCTGGCAGATGGGCCTTGGAATCCACATCTATCGCTGACTCCAGTCCTTGCTATCGCTGCAGAAGGAAATCGGGGGAGAAGATTCTTTATAGCATTCTAGCAAAAGGCTTATTATGGTGACCCAAAAGGAATAATCCTGTCCATTCTCAAAAACAAGTGAAAGTGCTGGGAGAGACAGCTAGGGATTTGGGTGGATGCACATCAATATCTAAAGAAATACTGTTTCTGCTTCTTCCCAGAATATAAGGAATCAACTGCTAGTACTACAAACCATTGTCTGAATTGGAAAAAAAAAGAGAGAAATCCCCTGGGAGTGAAATTTGTTACACTTTGCAACACTGCTTTCTTTGGTTATAATATCCAGGCACAAATCAGAGGATTAGAAATTACTTTGCAGGCCAAAAATACCGCGACTAGGTGCCAAAAAGGCCATCACAGTTGCCAAAAAAAGCAAACAGAGTTCTAGGCTGCATTAAGAGAAGGATGGAATCGAGATCACATGAAGTTTTAATACTACTTTATAATGCCTTGATAAGGCCAAAATTAGAATATTGCATTCAGTTTTGGTCACCGCGATGTAAAAAAGATGTTGAGACTCTAAAAAGAGTGCAGAGAAGAGCAACAAAGATGATTAGGGGACTGGAGGCTAAAACATATGAAGAATGGTTTCTGGAATTGGGTATGTCTAGTTTAATGAAAAGAAGGCTAGAGAAGACATAATAGCAGTCTACCAGTATCAGGGGCTGCCACAAAGAAGAGGGAGTCAAGCTATTCTCCAAAGCACCTGAGGGCAGGACAAGAAGCAATGGATGGAAACTATTCAAGGAAAGAAACAACCAGTGGAACGACTTGCCTCTAGAAATTGTGGGTGCTCCATTACTGGAGGTTTTAAAGAAAGAATTGGATAGCCATTTGTTTGAAATGGTATAGGATCTCCTCCTTGGCGGGGTGTGTGGACTAGAAGAATCCTTTCCAGATCTATTATTCTGTTAATTTTTTACTTGGAGAAGTCTCTAAGTGGCCAACTTCATTGTGTTTTAATACTGTGCCTTATCTTTTAATCCGACGCCCTTATTTTTTAATCATTGGTTATAAATAAGTTTTTTTAAAAAAATTGGAAATGCGCAAACGTGAATGTTTCATTATAGTTCACAATTAGAAATAAAAAAAAATTACAAAAAGAGTGGTTCTCTTTGAACGATTCTGTAAGAGAACAGTTACTGAAAATGTGAGATGGTAATTAGGAGTTAAGTATTGGTCTTAAAAAAGATTTCCTAATAAGAAATCCAACTGATTTTTCTATGTTGCTCAGGAACATGAAAATACTCTCTTTCTTACTTGATTTGGAGATTCAATCTCTGTTTCAGCTCCACCATAAAGGCCAGAAAACTCCATCCTTTGCTTCCCTGTAAGGGATACAGAATTTTAAAATACATAATTAACGGAAAAGGAATAATAGAATACGTAGAGAAGATGAGATAGTTGAGATGTTTCTGGGAAACCAGAGAAGCTTCAATTACCTCCTGAGGTGTCTTGACTTGGATCTTCCTGAGGGATCATCCTGAAAAACAGCTCCTGAGGAGGATTTGACAGAGTCCTCCTTCCCTCTGGATCTCTGATTCCCATAATGAAGGACTTGAAATAGGAGGAATGAGAAAAGAAGAATTAATGGACGCACAACATGAAGTAGATTCTTGTTCTCTGAAGCCTTCCCAGTGTCTCTCACTGAAAGTCAGTAAAAAAGCAACAGTTGTCTCAAATCTACCTTATAGAAGGAATAATGGAAGATAGTCCTACATGAATTAGTAAGACACATTCAGGTATTATGAAAGGTAGAGGATCCTGGTAGAGAAGGGTGAAGAAATCCAACACATTCTTTTTTTTTTTTGAAAACAATTTTATTGGTTTTTTAACAAACAAACAAACAAACAAAAACATAAAAACATCTGCTCTCCTCGATACTTATATACAGTGTGTCGGTTGGTTCATCAGTTTTGTGCATTCATTTCGTAGTCACAATTACAGTTACATTACATAACTCTTATTATCAATTCAAACTTATATATCCACATACCATTATTAAAAAAAAGGATTTGACTATACTTTTATTCAATCATGCCTTATGAGATAACTATAATTTAAGTAATTTATTCTATAACAAATCATATAATCATACCAATTCTATCTTAAGAAAAAAGAAAAAAAACATTTTATAAATGTAATGTCAAGTAACAAGAGAAAAGGGAGAAGAAAAGTCAATAATATTCCTTATTACCTAACATTCTAAATATTCTATTTTTGTATTTCATCATCCAGCCATTGATAGAAAAGGTCCCAAATTGTATAAAGTTGTTTATCTTCTTGCTCTCTAATTTCAAATATCAACCTACTCATCTCAGCACATTCCAATATTTTCTTAATAATTTCCTCCTGCAATAAAATTTTCTCATTTTTCCAATTTTTTGCAAATACAATCCTAGCCACAGTGAATACATTTACAATCAAGTATTTCAAATCTTTACTATAAACCTCTAGTAAGATTCCCAATAAGAAAAACTCCGGTTTCAAGTCTATATGTCTCTTTGTCGTTTTTTCCAACCACAAATGGATTTTAGTCCAGTATTTTCTGGCATCCTCACAAGTCGACCACATATGGTGATATGAACCAGGTATCTGATAACACTTCCAAAAGTTTTTCCGATTTGTTCTTAAACATTCTTGCTATCCTTGTCGGGGGGAAATGCCACCTGTAAAACATCTTATACAAATTTTCTTTATAAACTGTAAACATTATCATTTTATAATTTTGCGACCATAATTTCTGCCATTTCTCTAAATCAATCCCATATCCAAAATTCCTCCCCCAAGCAATCATAGTTTCTTTAACTTATTCTTCCTCTAGCTTAATTCCCAATAAGTAACCATATAGTTTTTTAATCATCTTTTCATCAGTACCTGTCAAAATCTTATCTAAATCGATCTGTTTATCGTAAAATCCCTCTGTTTTGGAATCTTCATCATACCTTGAGTGTATCTGCGCATAAGAAAGCCAATTCGTCTGTATACCTTGTTCCTCTAATTTTTGTATCAATTTAAGTTCACCCTTTTCATCTAGTAATTCCCCATATCTAACTGTTTGTTCCTTTTTATAGATTATAGAATAAGAAAAAGCTTCTAATGTCGACAACCAAACTGGAATTTTCAAATAACATTGTTTTTTTTATCTTCTCCCAGTTTAACCACAAAGGCTCCCGTATATAATATCTTCTCTACTTCTTATAAACAAATTATGTCAAACTTTAATTTCCCTAGTTTATGAAAAGTCTTCCTTCTCTTAGCAGCTAAATTCAATCCATTTATGTTCATTGTTATCAATTTTTTCTCTTCCATGATGATATTTTATATTTAGTCTTAGCGGGTCTCATACTTCTTGGTTCACGTTGGTCTTTGATATCCACCTGTCCACATACTACACCTTCTTCTTTTACCATCTCCATTTGCTCCTCTTGGGATTCAGTTAATAAGACCTCATTTTCTACCTCTTCTTCCCTCCTTCCAAAAGAACCTGCGTAGAAGAGTTCTGCTTTCTCAACTGAATCAATTCTATATCTCTGTTCTTGCCATATAAACATCAATCCTTCTGGGATCAGCCATCTATAATTCACCTCCTTCTTCAATAACGCTTTGGTCAGAAATCAATATTCTCCTCTCATCTCTCTCACTCTTTTAGGTATTTGTTTTAGGACCCGGATTTCTTTACCTTTGTATTTAAATACCTTCTCTCTTGCCACTTGTAAAATCTGTGTCTTAATAGATTTTTTAGTAAATCTAATGTGGACTTCTCTGGGTAAGTTATTTCTCATCGCATATCTTGTGGAAACACAGTATATCTCATCTACTCCATCCATCATCTTTTCCTCTGTTGTTTCCAAAACAACAGCCAAGATTTCTATCATTATCGCAGCCAAATCTTGCCCTTTTTCTTCCTCTATATTTTGAAATCTAAGATAAAATTCGGACCTCTCCATCTCCCACTTCAACATCTCGCTTTTTTCTTGTTCAACCACCATTAATCTAGTATGAATATTTCCAATCTTCTCCTCTCTTCGTTCACCCTCTTCTTCAACTTTTCGAATTCTCACATCATATTTCACCATCATCTGTTGAATATTTTCCACCTTTTCTTCAGTCTTCCCTGTTCTTTGTTCAATGATATCTATTTTTGTCTTAAGGTCTTGAATTCCTTGCATGATCATCAGTAAAGTTACTTTTTCTTGTTCTTTATCTTGCTTTGGCATTACCTGCGTTGAACGTTGTCCTCCAGATGGTGAAGAAGCAGAAGAAGATACGGAAGCACCCGAGGGTATAAGTTTCCTACTCATTTTAGGTGGTTCAAAATCTTCAAATTCTTTCAAATTTAATCCAATCAAAAACGTAGCCAATTATAATCCAAAATGGAAAGGTCCAAATAATCCAGAATTATAAATAAAAAGAAACAAAAATCCCAAATAAATTTCTTCAAATTCCACACCTTAATCCAGCCAAAAAAATCTCAGTTGAGAAAAGAAAAAAAAAGATAGTCCAAAAGTATACATTAAAAAAAAAGCAAAAATCCCAATGGAAAAAATAAATAAAAATAAAATAAAAATGAAGAATTCAAAGGCTTCCCCTTGAAAATAAATAAAAATTAAAAATAAAGACCTTACTAGAATAAAAATATACAATAATGCTGGTGGAGGGGGTAGCGGAACTAAAAAAAAGATTAGAAAAGGAAAGTAGAAAACAATACACTGCACTCTGCTTAGTTGTCCAAGGCTCTAATTATGACTCCCTTCTCTTTCCCACAAGCTTCAAAGCTAAACCATAGATATTTAATTATAGACAGACATCCAGAAAAGCACCTGTAATAATATTCTACAGCGCTCTTCCCTCTATCTTATCAAGAAATGTCCTTGAGAAGGAGTCTTTCACATCTCTCTCCAGTTCAAGTAGAATATTTCCGAGCCTCTAGTTGGCTGTGTTACAAAGTTTCTTAGTTCTCACTTTCCCCCCTCCTCTCAGGACAGCATAATTAAAATAAAAATAAAAAGCCCGCAGAAAATATATACATATATATAAAAAGCAAACAAGGAGAAAAAAAAAAATAACCAAAGGGAGCCTCTAGCCTTAAAAAAATTAGAATATAAAAAATCCAAAGGGAGAATAGAAAATATATATATAAAAAGGAACAGTCCGGTTATCCAGTAAATAACAATAAAGTCCGGTAGCAAAAAACAAAAACAAATAAAGCCTCGCTTTGACGTCTCCCTTAAAAAAACGCCGCTTAATCAGTTTTGCCAAAAATCACACAGATTTCTTCTAATAATCAAAGTGTCCTTTCAAACCTCAAAAAATTAGAAAAAAAAAGTTTCTCACCCAACCGACAGACTTTCTTTCAGACTCTTTCTTTCTGGAGCTGCCCCGACTTCAGCAGCATGGGGGCTGCCTCTCCGCTGCCAGCAAAAAGAGCTTCTCCCGGGTCATCCAGGGACTTTGCGGTGTCCCCGGAGTCCACAGGGTACGCTCTTCACAATAGCCGTCCCTACAGGACGGTTTAGGTCCGTTTGGACCAGCCGGAAACGAAGATATCGGCTGCAATCGAAGAGCTCGATTGCAAGCCGTATCGTCATGGCGCCAGCTCCTCCCAACTCACCCGAAATCCAACACATTCTTTATTCCCTTCAAACTCCTTTTGGGCTCCCAAGTTGAAGGTCTCTCACCTGCAACTCTACCTGCTCCTTCTGTCCCTCTGCCTGGCACAAGAAGAAACCTTCGGCCAGGGCCACCGCCTGGGAGCTGGTCTCCTCTCCACACTCCCACACCCAGCTCTCCATCTGTAAGGGCAGAAGGGTCAGGAGCTGCTCCAGAACCAACAGGTCTAGCATCTCGGCTTTGGTGTGTTTTTCTGGTCTCAGCCATAGCCTACAAAAGTCGTGGAGACGACTGCAAAGTCCTCGAGGACTCTCAGTCTCCTGATACTGGAGGCTCCTGAAATTGCAGGGATGAACTTCTGAACAGATAATGGTTTCCTCCTCCAGGATATTCTGCCCAGGTCTTGCCCACATTTCCCCACAGTTCCCAGGCTGAATGGCAGAAGAAGGGCCTTTTCCAGTTCCTTGACTTGCTAAAGGTTGTGTCTCCATTCTATCTCTGTTTTGTAACGCGACTCCAAATAGGTCCAAAGAATCTTGTGGATGTCCAAATGCCTTTTCATTCATAGGGCTGACCGCAAAAGGTTATTCAGCCCTCTTTGTCCAAGAGATAATGTTGGACGACTTCCATTTTCACTTTGTACATCTGAGATGAAAAAGAAAACCCAAGAATTAGAAAATGGAGAAGTTAACCATTGAACAACACTCAACCACACGGAAAGAAATATATTTCTGGTGTAGGATTGAAGAGGTTTTGAGCAAATGATGTGTGTGTGTATGTGTGTTTGTGGTGCAAACATGGGACTGTCCTTCAAGGGCTGTCAAGACCTAATGAGTATATTTTTCATTTCTATTCTCAAATGCCAGGAAATGATCCTGGCTGGGGATGCCCCATTTCCCTTCTTCATGGTAGCCTTTGGAGAGCTGAGTCTCCCTCTGACATGCAGGCAGGTTCATACTACGTGCCCGGAGCCCCAAGCGGGCCATCCCAGCGCAGGGTCGGGAAAGAGGCTGCCCTGTTTCTTTCCCCCTCCAGCTGGGGAGCATGGGATTCGGGATGGAACCTGGAGGGGGTGTGGGTCTCTCCCTCCTCCGCCTCCCTTTGCACGGGAAGAGCACACCCCTCACCTGAGGCACATTTAGGTTGAGTAAGAAAGCAACAGCTATTCCAAATTTGACTTAATCTAGAATGAATAACAGAACAGTGTCATACAAAAATTAGGTAAAGGTAAAGGTAAAAGTTCCCCTCGCACATACGTGCTAGTTATTTCTGGCTCTAAGGGGTGGTGCTCGTCTCTGTTACAAAGCCAAAGAACCAACCCTGTCCAAAGATGTCTCTGTGGTCATGTGGCTGGCATGTCTAAACACTGAAGGTGCACAGAATGCTGTTACCTTCCCACCAAAGTGGTCCCTATTTTTCTACTTGCATTTTTACATACTTTCAAACTGCTAGGTTGGCAGAAGCTGGGACAAGTAACGGAAGCTCACTCTGTTATGCAGTGCTCGGGATTCGAACTGCTGAACTGCCGATCTTTCTGATCAACAAGCTCAGTGTCTTAGCCACGGAGCCACCGTGTCCTCCACAAAATTACTGAAATTAGTGAAACTTATTCACATATTGGGAATGCCAGAGAAGTCCGGGGATAAAGAATTCAAATATATTTCTTATTCTGTTTAAACCTGTTTTGGCTTCTCAAGATAGAAGTCCTTTACCTGCAACTTGTTCTGCTCCTGCTTCTCTGCCTGGCTCAGGAAGCCTTTCACCAGAGCTACTGCCTGGGAGCGAGTCTCTGCTCCACACACTCTCACCTAGCTCTCCATTTCTGGGGGCAGAAGGACCAGAAGCTTCTCCAGAACAACCAGGTCCAGCATCTGGGCTTTGGTGTGTTTTTCCGATCTTAGCTGTCGCCTACAACAGTCATGGATTCAGCTGCAAAGTCCTCAGGGACCCTCAGCCTCCTGGTGTAGGAGGCTCCTGAAGATCCAGGGCTGAACCTCTGAATGCATGACGGTTTCCTCCTCCAGGACTTTCTGCCCTGTTGCTCCCCAGATCTTTTCAGTTCCTAAGCTGAACAGCAGAAGTACCTTTTCCAGTTCCCTGACTTGCTAAAAGGCGTGTCTCCAAATGAGTCCAAAGAATCTTGTGGATCTCCTAATGGCTTTTTATTCATAGGATTGTTCCTGTAGCTGCAGGACTGACCACAATAGTGTTGCAGCCAAATCTTGCTTTTAAATTCTGCGCATAAGCTCTCTCCAATTAAGTAACCAAGTAGGAAGATCTTTTGTACAATTTAAGGAAGTACTTAAAAAGGGGTCCTATTCAAAATGGAACTTGGAACAAATTTCCTTTTATACTTAGGACAGCAAAGAAAATGCTGGAATGTGAAATGAGTATATTGGTCACAAAGAAACGCCCTGCCCCTTTACATCAGAAATGAGTTATATGGAGTTAAGCATACTTCTAGTAGGGAAATTTTAAATGTTGATAAGGAAAAAGGTTACTTAAAGAGTCCACAGAGACAAAAACCAGACATTACTGTCAAAGTCTGCTAGCAATACACTGAAAGGGTTCTTTGACTGAGGGTTGATAAGTTAATGGTTGATAAATTCCAGACAAAAATTACCTCAACACATTGCTTCATTTTTTCTCTCCAGTATGTCTGTTTATCTAAACACATCCCCTTATTATTTCTCTTCAGTGTGAGGTTATGATAACATGTGTCTGCAATTAAAGAAAATAAAGTACAATACAATACAAGAAGGCCTACTACATTGATGGGCAAGTACGCCAAAGTCCATGTTGCTTGGTCTGGCCCATTCTGACATCTTGTCCAAGAGATAATTTGGGCTGTACCTGAATACGGTCACATGGCTTCCAGTTTGTGTATCATAAATGGAAATGTCAAGAATTAGAAAGTGGAGAATTTAGGTAATGAACAACATTCATTCTCATGGAAAGAAGTGCGATATTTTTCTGATCTGGTGTAAGGTTGAAGTGATTTTAAGATGAGTCCTGTTTGTGTATGTTTGTGTTTCTCTTGCTGTGTGTGCGTCTGTGCTGTAAAATATAATATAGATTTCCATCAAGGATGTGGATCATTCATGTTAGAATAATTTACTTGATTTTCTGACAGGGTCATGAATAAACATGTAAGACACAATAAATAAATGGGCAATTGCTAGAAATAGAGTTCATTCAACCATCTACAATACCTACAACAATGGAGACTTACTACTAGAAGTATATATTATGACAAGTGGCCTTTGATGTTTAGATATGCAGATTGAGGTTCCTACCCTAGGCTTTGATTGTGATTCCCAAGGATATGTTAAATCCAAGATCATTCCTAGGTGTAGATTATTATGAAGGCATCTGGCATTTTTACTTAATCTAGGAGTTTGATGGAGCAAGTGAGGTGCTACTCTAAATGATAGAATTGTATGTTCCTTTCCTTTAGGGGATGGAGTCCAAAAGGTGCTTTTTCAAGAGGCAACTGGACTCTGTTTTTTCTTTGAAGATGTTTCGCTTCTCATCCAAGAAGTTTCCTAAGCCGAGGAAGCTTCTTGGATGAGAAGTGAAACGTCTTCAAAGAAAAACCAGAAAGTCCAGTTGCCCCTTGAAAGAGTACATTTGGGACAACCATGACCTGGATGACTGAAAATCTCCACAGACTTTCAGGAGAAAGAGGTTGCTAAGGCATGTGTTGGGGGATGGCAAATGAAAGGCTTTTAACTTCCAATGTTCTTCTCCAAGTTCTTTTTCTGTTTAAATTCTAACACTCAATAAATGCATTTTCTATTTCTTTTTCTTCACAATTTACTTTCAGCTCCAAGCAGGGTCCACACCACCTGTAAAACCCACAAAAGGTGAACAAACCATGCAAGTCAATGATCATGGCTAAGGATGCCCCGTTTCCCTTTTTCAGGGTGTCCTTTGGAGAGCGGTGTCTCTCTGAGGTGCAGGCAGATTCACACAGCCTGCCCGGAGCCCCAAAGGAATCATCCCAGAAAAGGGCCAAGGTCCCCTCCAAGCAGGGGCGGTAAGGAGGCAGCTGGAGGGGCCGCCCTCTACTCTCCCACTCCGGAGACAGGATCAGGCCCTCGGGGAGCCTGGTGCGAATCCTGCCTCCTCCTCGCCCGGCTTCTCTCATCTCCGCAAGGCCGACCCTCCTCTCCTCCCACTCGGCTCTTCCCCGGACACGAGGCGGGACGGTATCCCCGTTTCCCCCTGCATGGAGAGGGCGGCTGATGAGCATGGGACCCAGGGTTGAAGACGGAGGAGGGCCGAACAAGGGTCTCTCCCTCCTCCTTCCTTTGCACGGGAAAAGCCCCTCCCGCACGTCTGGGTCTCTCCCCGCCAGACTCTTCCGCAGCCTCTCTGCCTCCTGTGGAGCTCCAGGAGTTGCAGTGTCCTAAAGTGGCGAGCGTTTGTGATGTCACTCCCTTTGCAGCCTCCTCTGGAAAGCCAGACGTGACATTTGCCCTCCGTGGGCCAACAGGGAAGCTCTTGGCGGAGGACACCCCTGGAGGAATCTGCGCGCGCGGCACCAGGATTCCCCGAAAGGGCGGGAAAGAAGACCGTATCTTTGGGAATGGAGAGAGCACGAGGATGATGGGCATGGGAGTAAGAGGAAAGGACTCTCAATGGTTGCCTCAGAGAAAGACGGCAGCATTTCACGAGGAAAATTTTTCGTTTCAGGAAAACGGGGATTTCTATCAGATTTTATTTCTTTAATTCAATATATATAGCTGCCCTTCTCACATTCATGGCTCTGGGTGCCAAAGATTAACCAAGTGGCAACTTGTGATATCGGAAGTAATGCTGGAAAGAAAAGAAATATCAAAAGAAACGTTCCCACGATGGAGAAAAAGGTCAAACTGATGGATCTTTCAGAATTTTACCTCACAAGGCACCACAGTGGAGAAATGAAGGAGGGAAAAACGGTGTCTTATTGGTGACGAGAAAATTTGGAATTATAAAATGAAGGAAAATAGTGGAAAAGGAATATAAATCTCAGATATCTCAGGAGAAAAAAAACTGTTTTTCAGGAAAAAAATCTGTTTTAAAAACAGATTGAATAGGTAATCCATCTGAGGAAATGTGATGGGGAAGAGTTTGAAGAAATTAAGGTCACAAGAATGTTTACATTATGAATAAATAGAAACAAGTATAAATTTTGTGTTAGGCGGAAAGAACTGAAAACTCCAGTGATTTGAAGAGATTCCTCTGCATCTGGAAGTGACAGGGCAAACAAAAAAGAGGTTTTAGCTACAATTAGTAAAACAAATAATTTGAAATGAAAGGTAAAAGTGGTTTAAAAGCTCCATTTAAAAAGAATGGATTTAACTTCTCCATCCATTTTTAGCTATCCAGGTTCTTTATGACAATCTGAGTTCCACTTCTCTAATTAAAAAAGGACACCAAAATGGAAATAGTAACTTTTTTAGTTTGACGCAGAACCATCCAAGAGCAACATTTGAAGCTTCAAACCAGCAGGAACCTCCAAAACCCTGAAATTTGCCTCCCACTGAAATCCTTCCAAAAAATTTCATGGGTAAGTGTTAGGGTTTTTCTTATTATCATATACAATCCAAACACATGGCACATAGACAGCATTTCCCCCCACAAAAACTGCTTTATTGTACAAATTTAAACTGTTTTAGTGTACAAAGTTAAAATCCTACTTTTTACTTACTGAATGCCAATGCAGCTAAAAAATATTTTAATACATACCTGGAAAGTAACCATGCCATTGATGTTTAATTAACTTTATTTAAATCAAATGTAGATATCTTAGTCCACATACGAAAGAAGTAAGTCCCTAATGTTTGAAAAAGCTTTTTGTATATTTCGTGGGCTTCTCATCATTCTGAGACTTTTGTGAAAATTCTTCTTCATCCTGAAGCCCTTCACACTCTATACTTATACATATGTGACAATATTCCTGCATCATGAGAGACTTTTGACTGAAAAAGATTCCATGCTTCTGCATTCATACTGGTTGCTTCAGGTTTCAATTCTACACTATGGGTGTGAATTGAATTAGTTTTTTTAGATATCTTCATATCCCAGAGGAAGTTCCCATTCTCATTTCTGACTATTTGGACAGGAGGAACTGAAATAGTTTTTTGTAATAATGTTTCTTGATTTCATGTTGTTTTGATCCTCAACTGATTTCCAAAGGTGCCCCTTCTTGCTTGATCGTTTGCAATGTCAGCACATTGGAGTTACTTTCATTCTCATTCCACTGAGTATCCCTAACTTCGGATGAGACAGAAAACAGAGGGAAAATTATGCAAAATTTAAAACACAAATCCTTAGTTGTCACTTTTAATATCAGAATTATTCAGTGGGAAAATGCAATATCACGTTCCATCCCATGCTGTATACCAATAGAATTTGAATTCCCCTCGTATTGCTTAAATTCCCAGAATCTCTGCTGCAACATTTCTAATATTTTGTGAAGACAGAGAAGTGCAAGGTCCTCTGATAAACTGTAAGCTTATTAAGGAATGAGAAAAGGAGAGAAAAACATGGTTAAGGAAAAGAAGCAAAGTTTAAGCTATGAGAAATTATAGTGGATCCATTCCCAAGACCACGATTAGATGGGAAGAACAACTGAGGACCAGGAAACTCATTTGTAAAAAAAAAACACAATAAAAACATCTTCATAAAATTGCATAGACTATATCTGAAAAAATTAAAATGCCCATTTTCTTGTATTTTTATTTCCAATTGGAAACCACAATGTATAAACTTTAAAAAAAAAAAGGATATGCAAGAGCAGCTACCTTAAAACAGCACATCCAGATTGCTTTTGTTTTATTTGTAAATTCATTTTCCTGGGGCTACGGATTGTAACGGTCAGACTCAAAAACCTCTAGAGCTTCAGTATACAAAGGAGGAAATAGATAGAATTTACCAATTCTGGAATTTACATCGATTCTCACCCAAATGGATCTGTGTATGAGGAATTAAATCATTGGTCATCCTGAAGCTCTTTCCAAGCTCTGCGTACTTGTATGGCTTCTCTCCCGTGTGAATCCTTTTATGGGAATTAAGATTACCCCTCTGAGTAAAGCCTTTTCCACATTCCAGGCATTTATATGGCTTCTCCCCTGTGTGAGTTCTTTTATGGGA
>NW_020769637.1:41508-89038 GCF_900518735.1 Pseudonaja textilis
ATTAACATGTATAGACATATTGTCCTCCTAATTGAATGCTGATTAATCTGTTATGGGTATCAAACTGGTGCAGGCCGGATGCGTCACACACAGGCCTTTCCCATCCCAGCTCTGCAAAGGGGAAAAACACGTGACAGCAATGGGATGTGGCGAGTTTGACACCCATGATCTATTACAATAATAATAATATTGATATTATATTAATTCTTGTAGAACATTGATCTAATCATAGAATAACAGAGTTGGAAGGGACCTTGGAGGTCATCTAGTCTAACTCCCTTGCTTGAGCAGAAGAGTCTATTTCAAATATTAGCCTCTACCTTCACAGCCTCCTGATTGTGAGGCTAGAGCTCCACCTCTAGGCCACTGTATGTAGTTCTCCCTCAGCCTTACTGATGGATATTAGGAGCTTTGATACTTTGTTCAGAGAACAATAATCCACTTCATGTTGTTTGCTGTCAATTCATTTTTCTTTCCTCCTTCTTCCTATTTCAAGTCCTCTGTGGAGATCAGAAGTCCTGAGGGGAGGAGTAATCCATCAAATCCCCATCAGGAGCTGCTTTTCAGGAGGAACCCTCAGGAAGATCCAAGTCAGGATACCTCAAAAGGTAATGAAGGTCTCCTATTTCCCACAGAGATCCTTTCTATCTTATCTTCTTTTAGTCTTCTCTTGTGTAGAATACCTACTCCTGTTTTGTTAATTGTGCATTTTAATATCTGTCTTCCTCACAGAGAAACATAGAATGAAATTTTCTGATCTTTATGGTGGAGCTGAAACAGTGGTTGAACCTCCAACTGAAGTAAGAACAGGAAAATAATTTATTAAATTTCTATCCTCCCTTTCCTTTAGGAAGTCATACTGGTGTATACAGCACTGTCTCCTTCTATTATTCCCTCTTGTTTTGGCTTGGATATTTTCTTGTTCTTAAGCAGCAGGAGAATAGAAGATTCAAGCTGACCCCAAAAGCCTTTTGCTGAAATGCTAGAAAGAATTCACACACATACACAACACAGGAAGGATTGGTAGACAGGGTTTCCAAGGCCTATCTGCAAGTCGCGCTGGACACTCAAGAATGTTTGATGTGAGATGGGTGAATGGGTGGATAGTTACAGTGATCTATCGATGATATGGATAGAAAATAGATAGTTCTAGAAGGGAAGTGGTGATACTTTCACTGAATGGCCTGAATGTGTACCAGAATCAATTTATCAAAAGTTGATAAAACCTGCCCAATGTATTTCTTCAGTCACTGCCTTTTGGTCGTGTCCTCTTTGCCAACCCTACTTTAGAATACTACCAAGCACGCCCATTTAACAGTGCATATCTTTGCTTTGGGAACTTGTGTGAACCACAGGATAGATGCTGCATATTCTCCTGGACCTGTTCTGTTTTTTTTTTCCCCTGTTCAGGAGGGCCTTGTGTCCTTTGAGGAGGTGGCTGTGTATTTCTCCAAGGAGGAGTGGTCTCAATTGGATCCTGACCAAAAAGTGCTCCATTTAGAAGTCATGCTGGAAAACCATAGGAATGTGGCCTCTTTGGGTAAGACGACGCAAGAAATTTTATCAGAATAAAAACAATACAAATTTTGAGGAAATAAAGAAGATAGAGTAGGGGGTTTTCGAACTCGTGGCCCATGAGCTAGATATGTTACCTGTTGGCTACGCCCACCTCTAGTTTAGTGGGAAAAGTCAGAATATGTCACATGATGACGTAGCAATGCGAGTTTGACACCCCTGAGATAGAATAATGAAATTACTGAATAAGAAAGAAGTATGATAAAATTTAAAAAATCATAGGAACTCTGGGTAAGGTGTTTGCTTCTCCCCAATATAGTATTTAGGAAGACATTCTGTAGTTAAATGTTATCAGCTACTTCTTTATTTTTCAAATTTTATTAAATATATCAGAATAAGAACAATGCAAATACTGAAGCAAAAATCAAGAAAATAAAGTAATAAGTGAATAAGAAAAAATATCAAGAAAGAAGGGGAAAGGAAAAAAATATGAAAAAGTAATAAAGAAGTGGCTTCCAATCTTCTTGTAATCGTGGTTATAAATGCAATTATTATATATTATATAATATTTTATACTGTATTACAGCCTTTATCGCTTAAGGTTACATCATCATCTTTCCAAAATTTATCCTTTGTACTCTTCAAATCCATAAATCATAAACTGAGTTTTTTTCTTTTTTCAGCTAAAAGTCCATCAGGGGTTTTTCGTCTCTAATAAATATAGATATTGTCCTTTCCCAGATCAAAGGACTCGATCTAGCCATCTCTGTTAATTCTGCCATCTTCAATCGTTCCTCCATTGTAATTTTTTCAGAGTCCTTCCCTCTTTATGAATATAATAGTGTTGCTACAGTTATCATAGTTCTGTTTTCTAGCTGTAGCTTTATTAGTACCAACAGAAAGTGTTCTAATTTCAGTTCGGTATTGATCTTTAAAATTCTCGACATCAAAATTTTCTAGCTTGCCAGATTATTACATAATTTACATTTAATTCCTTTCAACCACATATTTTCCCATTGTTACATTTCTATATTATGACAAAACTTTGCCCATTTTATCATACATTTTAACCTGTTCATAGGTTTTAATGATTACATGTTCATTCTTCATAATTATGACTCAAATTCTCTTATGTTGTTGAATACTGTAGGTACTTTTATCTATCTTGAATTTTTGACAGTATGACAATATGAAAACAGCTGACAACTATATCCTTCTGCTGTCAATTACTCTGTTGATTTCATTTGGTATTCTCTTTGTTGAAGTTCTAACACTCTTGCCATAATATCCATTTGTCTTCGCCTGTTGCTTCTCTTCCGTGCCCAGAGCTGTCAAGGTGTTTTTAGACAGTCTGGGTTTGCATCTGCTCCATATTCTAAAAATTTCTGACTACATGGTTTTTAAAATCTAGATTAATTCTAACTTTATCCTAACATAAAAATCCATGCCATCCAAACTTTAGGTCATGCACTTCTAGTTCTAAAGCTACCTTGTTTCTCAGCAATTCCCAATCTTTCATCCAAACCAAATAGCAGGTCACAAGGTACAGTTTCAAATTGGGCAGACCAAATCCTGTTTCTTCTGCGTCTTAGAGAATTTGATATTCAGTCTGTAGCTTTTGCCTTGCCATACAAATCTAGGCTTATCATTCTGCCATTGCTTAAATGCTACATCATTTGTCAAAATATGTATTGCTTGAAACAAAAGCATAATTCTAGGCCACACATTCATTTTTGTCACAGGAATATTTTCCAACAATTTTGATTTCTCCTGCCTTAACATACCCTAACTCTTAACATCAATTCTATTTGATTTGTTTGTTTCATATTTTTGGTTAATATCTTCTTTTTTAAAAGTTAAAATTCACTAAAATACCATGTTTCTTTAATTTGGGGAACAACAAATAGTAAAAGGAAGATAGTTTGGGTGGGAAGAAAAATACTTGTTTCAAAATCGATGTAGTTCTTACAAGTTGCTTCTGGAATTGACCACTCCAATAATTATTAGATTTTTCCTAATACCTCCTCAGATGTTTATGTGATTCTTCCTTAATTCAAAGCTGACTCTAGGTGAAATTTAAATATGTATGGATAATTATAAACAAACATACTATAATATATTGGAACCTGTCAAAGTATGATTAGGAAATTCATAAGATTTCTTGCAGTTTGATCTTTTTCCCTAACTTAGTTAGCATTTTCATTTCTCTTTTCCTTTGAAGATAACGGCAAAGAGAATAAAGATACCGAGGAACCATTCCAAGTGTTCAATGCTGGAGATGAAACACAGAAGTCTGAAATTCAAATGGAAATAGAAAGTCATGAAAGAAACCAGACAAATAATTGGAATCTGGAAAGCTCATATTCCATTGAAGCTCAGATACAAGACTTTCTTGTCCAACAAGGAAAAGTAAAGAAAAAATATACTGGGAAAAATGTAAAGCTTTTGAAAGAAAAATTAGAAGTAAACAAACACAATTCAACAGAAACCAAAAGAGAAGATTATATATGCAGAGATAATAGAAACAATTACAATTGGGCTTTCACCCTTCCTCATGAAAATGGGTCTCTTACATCTTGTAAAAAGACCCATGCAGAAGAGAAGCGATATAAATGCTTGGAATGTGGAAAGAGCTTCAAAAGAAGCAGTCAAGTTACTTCCCATAACTGGATCCACACTGGGGAAAAGCCATATAAGTGCATGGAATGTGGAAAAAGTTTCAGTGAAAGCCGTTCCCTTACATCTCATAAATGGATCCATACAGGGGAGAAGCCATATAAATGCAGACAGTGTGGAAAAGAGTTTGGTGAAAATGCATCGCTTGTGAAACATAAAAGGATCCACACAGGGGAGAAGCCATATAAATGTGCGGAGTGTGGAAAGAGCTTTATTCAGAGCAGTCATCTTTCTTCCCATAAAAGGATTCACACGGGGGAGAAGCCATACAAATGCAGAGAGTGCGGAAAGGGCTTTACCAATAGCAGTCATCTTACTTCTCATAAAAGGATCCACACAGGAGAGAAGCCATATGAATGCACAGAGTGTGGAAAGAACTTTACAAATAGCAGTCAACTTATTTCCCACAACTGGATCCACACAGGGGAGAAGCCATATAAATGTTTGGAGTGTGGAAAGAGCTTTACTAATAGAAGTCAACATACTTCTCATAAAAAAATCCACACAGGAGAGAAGCCATATAATTGTATGAAGTGTGGAAAATCTTTTACTAATAGCAGTCAACTAACTTCCCATAACTGGATCCACACCGGGGAGAAGCCATATAAATGTCTTGAATGTGGAAAAGGCTTCTGTCGAAGAAGTTCCTTTACTTCTCATAAAAGGATCCATACAGGGGAGAAGCCGTATACGTGCAGAGAGTGTGGAAAGGGCTTTACTAATAGCAGTCATCTTACTTCCCATAAAAGGATCCATACGGGGGAGAAGCCGTATAAATGCCTGGAGTGTGGAAAAAGCTTCTGTGAAAATGGGTCCCTTATGAGACATAAAAGGATTCATACAGGGGAAAAGCCGTATAAATGCTTGGAGTGTGGAAAGGGTTTCTGTGAAAATGGGTCTCTTATGAGACATAAAAGGATCCACACAGGGGAAAAGCCGTATAAATGCATAGAGTGTGGAAAGGGTTTCTGTGAAAATGGGTCCCTTATGAGACATAAAAGGATCCACACAGGGGAAAAACCATATAAATGTGTGGAATGTGAAAAGGGCTTCAGCCAACAGAGTAAACTTATTTCCCATAAAAGGATCCATACAGGGGAGAAGCCATATAAATGCCTGGAGTGTGGCAAGATTTTTATTCAGAGCAGTCACCTTGCTTCCCATAGAAGAATCCACACAGGGGAGAAACCATATAAATGCAGAGAGTGTGGAAAGAGCTTTATTCATAGTGGTTCTCTCACATTCCATAAAAGGATCCATTTGGGGGAGAAGCCATATAAATGTGGGGAGTGTGGAAAAGGTTTCTGTGAAAATGCATCCCTTATGAAACATAAAAGAATCCACACAGGGGAGAAGCCATTTAAGTGTGTGGAGTGTGGAAAGGGCTTCTGTGAAAATGGGTCCCTACTGAGACATAAAAGGATTCACACAGGGGAGAAACCGTATAAATGCAGAGAATGTGGAAAGAGCTTCCGTCATAGTGGTTCCCTTACTTTCCATAAAAGGATCCACACTGGGGAGAAACCATATAAATGTTTTGAATGTGGAAAAAGCTTCAGGCGGAGCAATGACCTAATTTGCCATACACAGATCCATTTGAAAGAGAATATATGTACATTTCAGATTTAGTGTTAAAACTACAGACATTTCCCTACTTATGAACTTTAGAGTTACAAACTTTTAGTAATACAAACGTGCAACTCCAACCTAGAAGGTCACGGGTGGCTGGAGAAGTTGGGAAAGGGTTAGTTTGTGGTACATTGCATGTATATGTGGTGTGCTTTAAAGTAATCCTTCCTTGCCTCTTTGATTGCTTACTGTTCATAGTGTTACTGTTTAATAGTTGGATGACTGGTGTGACCTGTAGGTACTGAATGTGTGGAATTGAGTGGTAATGGGAAAGGGAGTCCAATGAAGATGCTGAAGAAAATAGAGTGGGGGCATAAGATAGGGAATGTGGCTTGTTACTGAAGTACCGTAATGATCATTAAGAACAAAGGGAAGATCATAGAACATGTCAACGGTTCATGTGCCTATGCAATCCACAGTAACCAAAAGGAGTGGAAAAGTGACGGAAGAGAGAGAGAAGCTATTCTGCATGCGGAGCAAAGATAGCATCGGTGATGTATGTCTCTGAGCTTAATGCTGATCCAGAAGGCTTAGAGCTTATTCCATGACTTGCAACAAAAGATTGGTGAAAGTTCTGCTGAATACAGGTTTGTTGCAAGACATGGAGGGTTCCTGCATTTTAAGGCTTGTGCATAATGTGAAAGTGAGTGGCGAGGTGGCAAGTGTGGATGAGAATGCAACCAAGGAATTCCAAAAAAAAAAAAAAAAACCTCAATGAAATTGAGGAAAATTGTTATTTGCCTCAACAAATATTCAGTGTGGATGAAATGGGGCTTTTGTTAGGGAAAAAAAGTGCCAGGCAAAACTTTTATCAGCAAAGAAGAGATGATGATGCGAAGCTGCAAAAGACAAGACTATGTTGCCAAGTGAGCAACGCTTCTGGTGATCTAAAATTGCTGCTATATCATTCTGAGAACCTGTGAAGTCTCAAGAACATCTCAAAATCTCACTTTGTTGTATGGGAAACTAAAAAGAAACCTTGTGTCATCCTTCTAATCTTGGAAGAGTTGTTTTTTCACTTATCCTAGAAGTATAAAGATAATTGCCAAGAGAAAAACATTGCCTTCAAGATTCTCATTTTGGATAATGTCTTGGCTCATCCGGCTTATTTGGACAAATTCCATCTGAACATGAAGGTTGGGTATCTGCCTCCAAACACCACTTTCCTTCTACCACTATGGATTGTGGGTTGTAGTAACCTAATTACGCTGCATATTCAGCAGGCAGTTCAGATGACCGTGTGCCAGTTTTGGATGTCCTATGACATCTAAAAAGCTGTCAAGAATATTGATGCAGCCTGGCATCAGGTTACTCCTACAAATATGAATAGGATGTGGAAATGTCTATGTCTTCAGTTTGTCCATGACTTTCAAAGGTTTGAAGAGGTAAATAGGGAGTCACGGCATTGTCAGCAACTTGATTGCTTTCATCAAGGATCTTCCTCTTGACCTGAAAAGGTCTTTAACTAATTGTTAGCTACGCATATGGAAGAACTCTTCAACAGCAACCTCATGAAGTTATAAAACCAGTGAAAGCAAGAGAAAATGATTAAACCTCTGGAGATGCCAGACCAAGCTGATGGCAGAGGGATTCAGCTTGATCAAGAAAGCACTGTAATTGTTTGAAATGCAGGACTGTTTTGAGCATTTTACCAAGGTGTCTGTAGCTATCCAATGGTGCAATATAGTGCCGTAGTGTATGAGGAAAAAAGAAAAGATGAAGGCTATCACCAAAAATTCACTGGACCATTTCTTCAAGAAGGTGGAGAAACGCGCCCTTTCAGCTCTGAAGTATGAGCTTATATTATTGTAAGGTTTCATCATAACCCTACTGCTTATGTAAGGTAAGAACTGGGCTGTACATGTTTTTTATGTTTGTTTGGATTTATAAACAAAGCAGACTTAAGAATAGCTTGGAACATAACCTGTTCATAAACAGGAATATCTATACATTTTCTATTGACATATACTAAACTAGGAATCAAATACTTCGGCCACTAATGAGAAGGAAGGACTCACTGTAGAAGAGCCTAGTGCTGGGAATGATTGAGGGCAAAAGAAGAAGGGGACGGCAGAGATGAGGTGGCTGGAGTCTCTGAAGCAGTTGGTGTGTTTTTAAATGGACCCCGGGGGGGGGGATGGTAGAGGGCAGGAAGGCCTGGAGGGATGTTGTCCATGGGGTCACAATGGGTTGGACACAACTTCCGACTAACAAAAAACAAAAAGGAAAGGAAGGTATTTTTGAGTCTGATCTTCACAAATGGCGGCCCCAGAAAGATGAATTTACCAATGAAAATAAAAACAGGCACATGCTGTTTTAATTATGAATACAGGTAGTCTTCAACTTATGACAGCAATTGAACTCAACATCTTAGTTGCTAATTGAGACATTTGTTAAATGAAATTTACCCCATTTTATTTCAGTTCTTTCCACAGTTGTTAAGTGAATTGCTGCAGTTAAGTTAGGAACACCGTTGTTAAGTGAATCTGGCTTCCCAAGGTTGCAAAGGGGGATCATGTGACCCCAGAATACTGCAACTGTCATAAATATGAGTCACTTGCCAAGCATCTGAATTTTGATCACAACCATGGGGATGCTGCAAGGTTATAAGTGTGAAAAATGGTCAAGGTATTTTCATCTTAAGATTCTGAATGCTATTGCACATTGTGAGGAAAACAAATTCTTATGAGTGGATCTTGTTAGCAAAATGAAACATAGAAAGTTGGTTCTCAATAAGTCTTACCAACATTTCTATAGCAGAATAACTTACATGTTTCTTTCATTAAGACAGCATTTATTGAAGAATGTAGAGTGAAGAATTATGCTGTCGAATTAGACTGCAAATAGGCAGTCATTTAACAGATGCTGCCTCCCCAATAGAAGGAGCTCCCTGTTGCAGCTGTTCAAGAAAAAACTTTACTATGTTTATTCCACTATAGCAGGCAGGAAGACATAAATTCAACTGATACTTCCCACAATTTAAACTTTCCCTCTTTTGCAGAGTCCTCTTACAATTGTTGTTTTTAACAGATGCAGTAATGCCTTGTGACCACATCGCTTAAAGATGGAAATTTTGGTCCCAATTGTTGTCATAGATGGAGGACTACCTATAATAAATATAGTACATAATACCTATGTTATTATTTCAGATAGCTCTTATTGGACTTTTGCTGATTAATATGGAGGGATAAATATTTAGAGATTGGGAATAAGGTGAGATATGGACTGAAAAAGTGTTTAGCTGTATTTTAAAAGTGATAAGTCTTTAATGTTGATTATAGATGTTGGGGACTAGAAGAAGAAAATTTGTTTTTCTATCTTCTGCAGTTTTAATTTTTTTAAACATATTTCTGTACAATATACTTTGTATAATACAATCTTCAATAAAATTACTGGGGGGAAAGCCAATAATAAAGCCTAAAATTCTGTATGATACAAACACACACAGGACTTGCCAGTTCTGTACCATGACAATCCTAATACCAGTTTAGAAATAACAAAAAACAGGGTTATTTTCTTCTACAGAACATGGCTGAATACCATTCCCTCGCTCTTCTCTCCCTCTGTCTAAACAGATGTAACTTTCTCCAGAAACTTTCTTTAAAATTTCTTGGAAACTGAACTAGGAGAAATTCAACCTAGAAATAAGGAGAAATTTTCTGACAGTGAGAACAATCAACCCATGGAAGAGGAGTTGCCTTCAAAAGTTGTAGGAGTTTCATCACTGGAAGGTTTCAAGAAGAGACTGGCTCGCCATCTGTCAGAAATGGTGTAGGGTCTCCTCCTTGGGTAGGGTTTGGACTAGGTGACCTACAAGATCCCTTCCAATTATGTTCATCTGCTAAAATAGAATGTTGGATATGGATTTAAAGTAGAAATAAAGTAATTATATTAGGAGGAGCCTGGTTGTGAGGTAAAATTTCTGCAGCATCCCCCAGTTTGAGCTTTGTCTTTAATTTGCAGCTGGTTTTCCTTCTATATTTCCTTTTTTTTTCCACCATTGTTTCCTCTGTCGCAACTTGCCACTCGGTGTTTCCAATTATTCTTAAGCACCCAGAGCTGAGAGTTGGAGAAGGGCAGCTGTGTATATTGAACTAAAGAAATAAAAACTGACAGAAATCTCTTATTTTCCTGGCAGGAAAAATTTCCCTCCCTCAGGAGGCACCACCGCTTTTCTCTGACAGGCAACCAACGGGAAGTCTCTTTACTGCTACTCTCATGCCCGTTATCCCTGCCTCAGCCTCCCCTCAAAGTGGACTCCTCTTTCTCGCCCTTCCAGCATCCCTGTCATTTTGCGCAGAATCCACCAGGGCTGCAAAAGGAACGTCAGGCGCTTCCCCATTGGTCCACAGGAAAGCGAACGTCACAGCTGGCTTTTCAGAGGAGGCGTGGCATCACAAACGCTTGCCTCTCTAGGATCTTGCACTCGCCCTACTTAACCCCTGGGGCTCCGCAGGGAGGCGGAGAGATTGCGGGAGAGTCTGGTGGGGCGTGATCCAGACGTGCCCCGGGTGAGAAGTGGGGGCTCTTCCCGTGCAAAGGGAGGCGGAGGAGGGAGAGATCCGCGTCCGGCCTCCTTCGGCTTCAACCCCGGGTCTCATACTCCTCAGCCGTCCTCTCCATGCGGGGGGATGCCAGAAAGGCGGCAGGGATCCCTTCTCTTACCTGGGTCGGGGAAAAGCCCGAGTGTGGGGAGGGGAGAGTCGGCCTTGCGGAGGCTCAGCAGGAAAGGAGAGAAGCCGGGAGAAGAGGAGGAGGCAGGATTCGCACCTGGCTCCCCGAGGGCTCGATCCTGTCTCCTGTGGGGGAGAGAAGCGGGATGGCCTCTCCAGCTGCCTCATTCCCGACCCTGCTGCGGGAGGGCGGGGGGAACCTCGGCCTTGTGCTGGGATGACCAGCTTGGGGCTTTGAGCAGGTTGTGTGAATCTGCTTGCGTGTCAAGAGGGAGACACCCTGAAGAAGGGAAACCGGGCATCCTCAATCAAGAGGGAGACACCCTGAAGAAGGGAAACCGGGCATCCTCAACCAGGGTCATTTTCTGGCATTTCATTTAATGTGTACAAGTAGTCCTCAACTTATAACAGTTTATTTAGTGACCATTCAAATCACAACGGCATTGAAAAAAAAGAGTTATGACCGTGACTTAACGACTGCTTTTCACACTTTACAACCATGGCAGCATCTCCATGGTCACCTGATCAAAATTCAGATTCTTGGCAACTGACTCATTTGCAATTGTTGCAGTGTCCCAGGATCATATGATCAGCTTTTTGCGACCTTCTGACAAGCAAAATCAATGGGGAATCCAGATTCACTTAAGGGCCATGCTACTAACTTAACAAATGCAGTGAGTCACTTAACAACTCCGGCAAAAAAAGTTGTAAAATGGGGGAAACTGGCTTAAATGTTTCACTTAACATCATAAATTTTGGGTTCAATTGAGCTTCCATGGTTTATTCACCTGTTTTGGGTTTGGCAGGTTGTGTGAATATTCCTTGGAGGTAAATATAGATTGGAAATCCTTCCTTATAAGAAAAAATAGTGTACCTCACTCACACAAATACACACATACACGCACAAAAAAGGACCTATCTGCTCAACACCACTGCAATTTTATTCCAGTTTAGAAAAAATACTTCCTTCTGTGGGGATATAATATTGTTCAATTCTTGGGTTTTTTTTTCCCCATCTCAAATACAGAAACTGGAAACCATTTGAACTTCTTGACATGTAAAAATATCTGTTGGGAAAAGAGTGCTGAATGGCCTTCTGTGGTTATTCCTGTGGCTATAGGATCGGTCCTATGAATGAAAAGGCATTTGGAGATCTTCAAGATTCCTTGGACCCATTTGGAGTTTTGTTACAGGATAGAGAAAACATGGAGACACAAACTTTAGCAAGTGAGAGAGTTGGAAAAAGCCTTTTATCTGTTCAGCCTGGGTGCTGTGAGGAGGTCTGGGCAAGAACTGGGCAGAAGATCATGGAGGAAGAAACCATCATGCATTCAGAAGTTCAGCCCTGGAACCTCAGGAGCCTCCAATACCAGGAAGCTGAGGGTCCCCGAGGACTTTGCAGCCGACTCCACGACTTTTGTAGGCGATGGCTGAGACCAGAAAGACACACTAAAGCACAGATGATGGACCTGGTGGTTCTGGAACAGCTTATGGCTCTTCTTTCCCCAGAGATGGAGAGCTGGGTGCGGGAGTGCGGAGCAGAGACCTCTTCCCAGGCAGTGGCCCTGGCAGAAGCTTTCCTCTTGAGTCAGGCGGAGGAGCAGAAGGAGCAGGTCAAGGTGAGAGACCTTTATCCTTAGGACTCCAAAAGTGAATAAAGAATGTGTTTGTGTTCTCTTTTCTTCCAGATTTCTCTCACACTCAAAATGTGGCTATATCACACTAGGACATCATTCATTATCCATCATAATAGATAAATTACCAATAAAGGAGAATATTTGTAACTCAGGGTTGAAATGAGGGGATTATTGGTACTTTCTGAGCTTGCTTGTTTTCTTGCAGATGTTTCATTACACAGATACCATCAATTGAGGACAGAGGTTCCTTTCTTTACTGCCTCCTTGTTGACACTGGGGACTTTGAACTTGTGTTCAGAGAACAGTAATCGACTTCATGTTGTACGATGTCCATTAATTCTGCTTTTTTCCCCCTCTTCCCTCCTACTTCAAGTCCTTTGCTCTGGAGATCAGAGATCCTGAGGGAAGGAGGAATCTATCAAATCCCTCTCAGGAGCTGCTTTGCGGGAGGATATCTCAGGAAGATCCAAGTCAGGACATCTCAGGAGGTAATCCAAGGTCCTCCTATTACCCAGAGAGATCTCAGCTGCCTCATGTTTATGTTTCATCTATCATATAGAACAGGGGTCTCAAACACAATTTACCTGGGGGGCGCTGGAGGCAGAGTCTGAGTGAGGCTGGGCCGCACATAGAAGTTTTTAGCTAGCTAGCGACACATGGAGAACGCACTAATATTATACTTCAATATCACGGTGGGGGCCACAGGATATTGTCCTGCGGGCTGCAATTGGCCCGCGGGCCGCGAGAATGAGACCTCTGATATAGAAGATATCATCCTTTTCCTTTAATTATGTACTGTATTTTAAACTTCTGTATTCTTTACAGGGAAGACTCAAATGAAGTTTTCTGCTCTTTATGATGGAGATGAAACAACGGTTGAACTTCCAACTCAAGTAAGAGGGGGAAAATAATTTATTAGATTTATATATTTCCTTTCCTTCAGGAAGTGAATCTGTTGTACAAAGCACTTTCTCCTTACAATTGCCCCTTTTGTTGGGCTAGAACTAGATTATCTGTGTTTTCCTGAGCAACGTGGAAAGGAGAATAGAAGATTCAAGTTGCTATCAGTCAGCTTAGTTTTCTTTGAAGTTGTTTGTTTGGGTCCCGGGGTTCGTATTTTCTACTCTTAAATTATCACTAGGAAATAGTTTTAAAGGCTAGCTCTTAAATCTCACTTATCTAGTTTAACCTTTGAGAGAAAGAGAGGGAGGGAAGGGGGAGAGAGAGAGATGCGCAAAAGAAAGTATACCTTCTTTGAATTCTATAGTTGTACATATCAGGACATAATAAAAAACCATCGGGTCCTTATCAGTTCTTAAAAGCAGATAAATACAATCTCAGATGAACAACAGCACATCATATGATGTCATCATTTGTTTTAGAAAAAGAAAGCCCAAATGGAGTGTGTGAAAAAAAAATAAGAACAATCTTATTGCTTTCATAAGATAGGAAATCATCAGCGCGTGACTATCTCTATAATCCTAAATCAAAGTTTTAGGAATTTGCTGGTCTCCATTGTTGCGGTATGTGTTCACACAAAGCCAAAGAGTAAAGACATTGGCAGTTATCTTAGAAGAGCAGTTTTTGCTGCCCATCAATCTGGGAAGGGTTATAACAATTTAAAGTCCATCATTCTAAAGTGAGGGAGATTATGGAAAACATTCAAGACAATTGCCAATCTCCCCAGGAGTGGACATCCCAGCAAATTCACCCCAAAGTTGGACTCTGCAATGCTCAAAGAAATTGCAAAAAATCCAAGAGTTACATCTCAGACTCCACAGGCCTCTGTTAGCATCTTAAATGTTAAAGTTGATGACAATACAATTAGAAAAAGACTGAACAAGTATGGTTTGTTTGGAAAGGTTACCTGGATAAATTGTCTTCTCTCTAAAAAGAATATGGCATCACTGCTTAGGTTTGAAATGTTGTGTTCTGACCAAGGCTTCCTTAGACCGTAATTAAGCACACGTGTAGTCCAAACAACTCTCTCGAGATAAGCACTCACCTTTATCTCCTTTGAATTGCTGCCAACAACTAAAGTGCCAAATTAACTGTAAAAAGCCAAACGGAATACCAAGTCCACACAGGGATTCAAGGTTTAATCCGAACAGAGTGAACGACTTTGCTTCCTGCAAAGATTTCTCTACCTTTGCACTTCCTTTATACCTTATGGGAGGGGCAATCACCTCCAAGCCTTACTCCTGAGTCACCCCTTTTGTCTTAGCTGCTCGTGCCTTCTGGCAGCTGTGCGCACATGCGCATTGGGAAAAAGCTCCCCTTGTTCCTCTGCCTTGCTGCTGCCAGATTCTGGAGGCTCCGGAGTCAGCACACAACTCCCTGATAGTCCTGGGCCCGTCTCTGTATCGGACACAGGACCCTCATCCGAGTCCTCCCCAGAATCCTGGATTGGTCCCTGTTCTTCCCCACTGTCTAATTCTGCTACTGTCTGCACAGGCTGCTGGTGAACCACAACATGTTGCACCTGAACAAATCACAAGGGCACTGTCCTTTGGACAGAGAAGTCCAAAATTGGCTATAACTAAACACAGCATATAAACTCAAACATCTCATACCAAGCGTCAAGCATGGTGGTGGATTGATGATGATTTGGGCTTGTTTTGCAGCCTTGCAGTCACCGAGTTGCCTCTGTATACCAAAGTATTCTAGAATCAAATGGGGAGCCATCTATTTGACAGCTAAAGCATGGTTGACATTGAGTCATGCAAGAGGACAATGATCCCAAGTCCACCAGAAAATCTACAACAGAATCAAGATGTTGCAATGGCCCAGTTAAAGTCCAGACTTCAACAGAAACTCAAAAGAGAACTGTGCATAAATAAATGCCCACAAACCTCAATGAACTGTAGCAGTATTGTAAAGAAGAGTGGGCCAAAATTTTCCCTCAATGATGTGAGAGACTGTTAAAGCCATAAGATTACCTCAAGTTATTGCCGCTAAAGATGATTCTACACACTATTGAATTGTAGGGTGTACTTATTCACATACAACTTCTTTTTGTACAATAAGTTATGGCATGGTGTAATATGTCATGTGCTGTTGTTCATCTGAGATTGTATTTAACCATCTTTAAGAACTGCTAAGGACCAGATGATTTTTATTATGTTCTGATAGGTAAAACCATAGAACACAAAGGGGGTGTGTTTTCTTTTTCATGTTAAGATGATAGATAGATAGATAGATAGATAGATAGATAGATAGATAGATAGATAGATAGATAGATAAATAATTAAAGTTGGAAGGGACCTTGTAGGTCATCTAGTCCAATCCCTTGCCTAAGCAGGAGACCCTACACCATTTCTGACAAATGGCGGTCCAATCTCTTCTTGAAAATCTCAAGTGATGGCGCTTCCACAACTTCCAAGGGCAAGCTGTTCCTTTGGTTGATTGTTCTCACTGTCAGAAAGTTTCTCCTTATTTCCAGGTTAAATCTCTCCTTGTTCAGTTTCTATCCATTATTCCTACAGACAAGGAATATTTTCTTTAGAAAATAGCTTGACCCCTTCCTCCTCTCTGTGGCAGCCCCTCAAATATTGGAAGACTGCTATCATGTCTCCCTGGTCCTTCTCTTCAGTATACTAGCCATGTCTAGTTCCTGTAACCGTTCTTCATATAATTTAATCTAATCATCCTGGTTGCTCTGTACTTTTTCTAGAGTCTCAACATCTTTTTTATAATGTGGTGACCAAAACTGGATGCTTTATAGAGTGATATTAGTCTCTCACCTGATCTTGATTGTATCCCTCTGTTAATGCAACTTAGGATTGCATTAGTTTTTTGACTGCTGGTGCACACTGCTGGCTCATATTTAGCTGATTGTCCACTAAGACTCCAGATGGATGGATAGATTGATTATGACAGACAGACAGATAGATACTAGGCAATAGACTGGCTTTAAAAGTCCTGCAGAACTTATATTATGTTGATTAAAAAGTTATTATCTATGCTTTAGGAATTTCTACAGAATAAGGCAGATTTTTGTTTTGTTTTTGTTCTTGTTCAGGAGGGTCCAGTGTCTTATGAAGAGGTGGCTGTGTATTTCTCCGAGGAGGAGTGGTCTCAGCTGGATGCTCACCAAAAAGTTCTGCATTGGGAAGTCATGCTGGAAAATCAAAGGAATGTGGCCTCTCTATGTATGGATTTGCTATTCCTCTATCATCGAGTTTGGGAATACATTTTGTAGTCTGATGTCATCAACTATTTTTTTAAATTAAAACTCTCCAACCATATATGATCTCTTGTGAGGGAGAAGGAAAAAGGTCTGTTCTTCTGCTCCGAGGAAGGAAAAAAGTCATTGGCTTCTTGCTTAGAAGAATTCTGTATCATTTCTAATCTGATTTTTTTTTTTCATTTCTGTTTCAGCATATCAGTAAGAAACCCTTCAGCATCAGTAAAAAATCTAACCCTTCTTACATGTCAATAAAAAACTAACCCTTGGGTTTAGTAGCTGCTCTATTCTATCACATGAAAAGCGGGCAGTAAACAAATCTAAGCATAAAAATCACACCTATATTACCTGTACTATATAATATGTACAGCGGTCCTTCACTGTTTCCAGGACAGTCCTGCAGGCCAGATCTAAGCATCCCATGGGGCTAGATTTGGCCCCCGGACCTTGAGTTTGACACCCTTGCTTTAGGCTTTTGGTGTCTAAGGAGATTATCAGTCATCCAGGCCATGGTTGTCCCAAAGGTGCTTTTTCAAGAGACAACTGGACTTTCTTTGTTTTTCTTTAATGACCTTTCACTTCTCATCCGAGAAGCTTCTTCAGTTCTGACTGAAGGATTTATAGACCTTGCACTTGCCTGGTGATTAGCATTCTTTCTTGAAGTCATTGAGGCCATTTGGAGCTTTATCTGGGCCTCTGGTCACCTGAATGGTGCGAATGGGTGTTCTTTTTGGAACTCCTGTGTTGTAAACAGGAGATGGTATTTAGGCTTTTGGGTTAATAACTTCTTTCTGTTCCAGTCTATCCTGAGCCTTGAGATTAAGGGTGAATGGGCCAGTTTTCCGTTGCAAATTTGCTGTTTAGAGTTAATTGAATAACTCCTGCAAGGATTTGATTTCGCTAAGAGACAAATGAATAGTAGTAGTTCAACAGTAGTAGCAAGGTAGTTTTTATAAGTCCTTGCTGGAATTGGCTACTTTCCAATAAATTTTAGGTTTTTTCCTAACACGTAGATGTTTCCTGTGTCTTTCTTCACTCAAAATTATCTCAAGGTGAGATTTGAATATGTACAGATAATTAGAAAATAAGAATAAAATAAAACAGAACAGCTTGTCTCTGGAAGCTGTGGGAGCTCCATCATTCTGACAATAAGAGATTGGATAGCCATTTGTCTGGAATGGTGTAAGATGTCCCGAAACAGGCAGGAGGTTGGATTATAGCTTGATATTTTTCTCTAAGCTTGCTTTCATTGTCATTTCTCTTTTCCTTTGAAGGTAATGATGGGCAGGAGAGTAAAGATTCTGGAGAACCATTCCCAATGATGAGCTCTGGAGACGGAATGCAGAAGAACCAACCGGTGCAAACACAACTAGGAAGCCATGAGCAAAAACTGTTAAATAATTGGAATCAGGGAAGCTTATCTTCTATTGAGGCTCTGATGAAAGACTTTCTTGCCCACGAAGGGAAAACAGAGAAGAAACATTTTGAGAAACGTGTGCGGCAATTAAAAAATAAATCAGATGTAAATGAACACTATCCAATGCAAACCAAAGGACAAGCTCATGTGCAAAGAGACAATGGGAAAAAATTCAGTTGCACTTGGTCTTTTGGTCATAAAAAGGGATCCGGTACATCTAAAAAAAAATTTCACCCAGGAGAGAAGCCATATAAATGCGTGGACTGTGGAAAAAGCTTCTGTGAAAATGGTTCTCTTACTATTCATAAAAGGATCCACACAGGAGAGAAGCCATATAAATGTTTGGAGTGTGGGAAGAGTTTCAGGAGAAGCAGTCAATTTACTTCCCATAAATGGATCCACACAGGGGAGAAGCCGTATAAATGCAGTGTATGTGGAAAGGGCTTCTGTGAAAATGCATCCCTTCTGAAACATGAAAGGATCCACACAGGGGAAAAGCCATATAAATGCAGAGAGTGTGGAAAGACCTTCATTCAGAGCAGTCATCTTACTTCCCATAAAAGGATTCACACGGGGGAGAAGCCATATAAATGTAGAGTATGTGGAATGAATTTCAGCAGATGTGGATCCCTTACTTTCCATAAAAGGATCCACACAGGGGAGAAGCCATATAAATGTGTGGAGTGTGGGAAAAACTTTATTAAAAGGAGTGTACTGACTTCCCATAAAAGGATTCACACAGGAGAGAAGCCATATAAATGTTTGGAGTGTGGAAAGGCCTTCAGTCAACAGGGTAATCTTGCCTCCCATGAAAGGATACACAGTGGGGAGAGGCCTTACAAATGCCGAGAGTGTGGAAAGACCTTCTCTGAAAACGCATCGCTTACAAAGCATAAAAGGACCCACACAGGGGAAAAACCATATAATTGTTTGGAGTGTGGGAAAGGTTTTGGTACTAGTAGTAATCTTAATTCCCATAAAAGAATCCATGCAGGGGAAAAGCCATATAAATGCATGGAGTGTGGAAAGACTTTCACTAATAGCAGCCAACTTACTTCCCATAAGTGGATCCACACAGGGGAGAAGCCATATAAATGTGCCAAGTGTGGAAAGGCCTTCAGTCAACAGGGCAATCTTACCTCCCATGAAAGGATGCACAGTGGAGAGAGGCCTTTTAAATGCCCAGAGTGTGGAAAGAGCTTTTTCGAGAATGCATCCCTTACAAAACATATAAGGATCCACACTGGGGAAAAACCGTATCACTGCTTAGAGTGCGGAAAGAGTTTTACTACCAAAAGTAATCTTAATTCCCATAAAAGAATCCATGCAGGGGAGAAGCCATATAAATGCATGGAATGTGGGAAGACTTTTACTCAAAGCAGTAATCTTACTTCTCATAAAAGAATCCATATAGGCGATAAACCTTATAAATGCATGGAATGTGGAAAGGGCTTCTGTGAAAAGGCACCTCTTATGAGACACAAAAGGATCCATTTGGAAGAGAAGTCATATAAATGCATGGAGTGTGGAAAGTGCTTCTGTCAAAAGTCATCTCTTATGAGACACAAAAAGATCCATACAGAGGACAAGGGTGCAGAGTGTGGAAAAAGTTTCAGGACAAGGGATGGCCTAATTTCCCATACACAGATCCATCTGGGTGAGAGTTTATGGCAATGTTTGATTCAATTGATTAAATCTGTGCATTTCCCATTTGTGTATGCTGAACTAATGAAGGGACATTTTTTTTAAGCCTGACCCTCACAGCTGATAGCACCAGATGAATTTACCAAAGGGAAAAAAGCATGGGCATGTCTGTTCTAATTGTTACCTTTTAAATAATTATTATGCTTGAAAATATCCAACCCTCTTTATGGTGGTCCTTGACTGTATAAAAATTGATTTCTTAATTATGAATCATTATGAAATGATTTTCAAAAGTACAATTTGAAAATGGCTATTGCTATTGTACATCAGTACATTTTTTTTTTCTTAAGTTTACGTTTATCCCAATTTCCAGTTCATGGTTCTTAGAGCAGTGGTGGCTAACCTTTTTGGGCTCCTGTGTCAAAAATTGTGCGTGCACTAGTGGGCACACACTCATGTTCCAGCACCCAGAATGCAATGCACCTCACCCACGCTCCCTGTGCATGTGCGTGCAATCCCCCCTACGCCACCCCCTTACCTTCACTGCTCCTCACGGCTGGTTTGAAGCCTTTTTTGGCCTCTGGGAGGCCAAAAAAAGCCTTAAACCAGCCGAAAAATCAGCTATGAGGTGCATGCATGCGCAATGAGGTAAGTTTGCCTGCGGCTCATGTGTCAGCACAAATGGCTTTGCGTGCCACTTGTGGCACACGAGCCATAGGTTCGCCATCACGGTCTTAGAGGACCGTGAACCACGGTCTTAGACCACTTTTAACAAGTGCTGCTTTCTCAAACAGCAGAAGGAACTGCGTTTCTTGGATGCATCTCTTCCAGACAAAGCTCGATTAGTCTTTCTTCCACTGTAGCAGACACGCAGGTGGAAATTCATCTGATCCACAGACATTTCCCATGTTTTAAACTTTCCTTTTTCATAATCTTACAATTCTTTCTTTTTTTGTTTTTCTTTTTCTCCCAAGTTAGGAATATTCAAGAGGATGAGAATGAAAACAACTCCAGTGTCCTGACATTACAAATGATCAAGCAAGAAGGAAGATCTTTGGAAATTTGTGAGGACCAAAATAAAACAGCATGAAATTTAAAAAAATACTTCAGGAAATTACTTCTGTCTTCCTGACCAAACACACAGAAATGAGAATGGGAACTTCCTCCTGGATGTGAAGATAAAAGAAAACTACTACAACTTGCTTCTGCTGTGAAGAACTGAGATCTGAGTCATGACATTAGACAATAATCACATAGAAGCCCATGTTGAGTGTGAAGAGTTTCAGGATGAAATTTCCTTTGACAAAAAAGGAGGCAGAATGATGATAAGCCCCTGAAATGGCTGAGATTGTTTTTCTCAAGCATTGGGGCCCTTTTCCTTTCTATGATGTAACAAGGGCTACAAAAAGTCTACGTTTGATGGTGTGGGTTGACAAATATAATCTCTTTCTCCTGGTTGTCTTAAAAATTAATACATTATTATGTTTGAAAGCTTTGATTGGGGGCATATTTCAGACTTTCAGAGGTTCCTGGGTTGAAGATGTTTATTCAAATATTGCACCTTACTGGTTCCAGGTCAAACTGGAGAACAAAGAAATGAAAATAATAAAGTTAACTAAATAAAAGTTAACTCCATTCTTTCAAAACTGCTTTTTAAACACTTCTCCATTTAAATTTTCACTCCCACCTTCACCCGCACTTTTAGTTCCAGATCCAGATGAAGACAACGGTGTCTTCAGGTCTTATGCCTGAATATCAAAGTTCAAATCTTTTCCTTTCCTTCAAATCTTTTTCTCTTTACTGATGATCTAAATATTTTCCCTTGCCTTAAATTATCCAAAGATCATAAGCTTCCTTGTCACATTTCCTGAGGTGAATTCCCTCCTCAACACATGAATAAGACAAGATTTATTTAATTTTTCCTTCGTGGTATTTGAGGTTTATATTCCCTTTCAATTTTTTACTTCATTTTGCAATTCCACTTTTTCTACAGTTTCAAAGGAGTCTGATGTGTGAGGCAAAATTTCTGGGACATCCAGCAGTTTGAGCTTTTTTTTCCATTTAGAAACTGTCTTTTTTCCCCCTTCAGGATTGATTTCTTTGTCACAAGTTGCCGCTTGGTGTTCCCAATTATTCTTAGGCTCCCAGAACCAATAATTTGAGAAAGACAGGTGTATATATATTGTAATATAGAAATAAAAAGCACTAGAAATCTAAATTTTTCTGGCTTGGCTTCCCTGCTTGTGTCCCTTCAGGCTAGAGTTTGCAAGAACCAGAAGACAAAAGTTGTGTTTCCAAGAGACTCATGGTCTTCATTTCTGAGAGGATTTGAGCAATCTCCAATCTCTGCCAAGCCTTCAGGGAGACTATTCTTGAGGGGAACGAGTTTAAATCCTCCAGAGAGATTTTCTCCATCACCACAGACGGTTGCTGGAGAGAAAGATGGAGGAACTGCCGCCTCTGGAGATCCCGAAGCCTTTCTCTGACAGAAAGGAGTCTCCTCCTCTCATATCCGTCATCCCTCCACTCCCGCCCAGATTCGTTCCGCTTTCCTTGCAGGAGGGAACTGAGCATGCGCGCGGATTCTTCCCGCGGGAGCAAAGCACGTGTTTCCCGGAGCGCGCCGCTCGTCCGAAGAGACGTGCGGGGAGAGGTATCCGTCTTTCTGCTTCCTCCCTCTGCTGTGAGTGAGAGGTGGGGCCCTTGCGGGAGGCTCAGAGGTTGCCGGGGAGCCTTTGCGGAGATGTGGATCCCAACGTGACTCCCGAGTTCCGTGAGTGACGGCTCTGCCCGTGCAAAGGGGTCCAGCGCTGGAGGGGTGCGTGGAGACGGGCCAAGTCAACCTCGGGGCTCGGAGTCCGGGACCCCATGTTCCCCTGCCGCCCATTCCTAGAAAGGAGCCAGGCGAGAGGAAAAGAGGGAGCCTCAGCGTGGGGGCAGGCTGGACGGAAGTCCTTTTGCTGGCTCTGGGTGCAAAGACGGCTCCCCTGTTCGAGGACTGGAACTGGGGTGCTGCTTCCCAGCCCTTCCCCACGACCGCAAAGGGGCTCTGCCGGCAAACAAAGGAAGAGTTTGCAGGGACGGAGATGCAGCATTCGCACTGTGTGTCCGATTAGACCAATGTTTCTCAAACTTCTTTAACGTCTGGGAGTCGAAGGCCACCCGTCTTAATTTGCCAATGTTCGAAAAAGTGTGGATTAGGCTAAGAAGTGGGAAACGTGAATCAGAAAATAATTGCGTGAATCAGAAAATAATGTTAGGCTGTAAGTGGTTTATTCATTCGAATGTTAATCCTCTATGTGCTGCATGGTGGCTTGTTCATTCAGGCTTCTCAGTTCTCAAAAAGGATTTTGAGCCGGATGATGAATGGGATTCTGCTGGATAAAGTTTTACTATTCGTTCAAATGTTGATATATTTCCTTATGAAATCGATTTATATAGCAATAGCACTTAGACTTATATACCGTTTTATAGTGCTTTATAGTCCTCTAACCTGTTTACAGAGTCAGCATATTGCCCCCAACAATTTGGGTCCTCATTTTACCACCTTGGAAGGATGGAAGGCTGAGTCATCTTGATTGCTATTTGCGACCTAAGACATTGAAAGAAGTGTTCTTAATTTCCTATGTGGTCATAGAAATTATTAGAATAAATAACTAGGAAATAGAAATCCAAAACCTGTTTTAAATGTATTTCACCACTGTTTTGTGTTCTTGATGGAATAGAATAGAATTCTTTATTGGCCAAATGTGATTGGACACACAAGGAATTTGTCTTGGTGCAAATGCTTTCAGTACAATAAAAGAAAATAGAAGTTCATTGATAGAAATTCATTGTCGGTTCTCTTGAATATCCTCCAGATGCAGAGAAGTCAACCTTCCTAATAAGATACCCCACTTTCTTCCCTGACATAGTGCTTTCATAAGATTGTCTTGTTATTTATTTATTTTTTTGCTTTTAGGATGGATTCTCAGTTAAATTATTCACTCTGTTTTTCTGGATCTTTGGTTTTCCATTTTTGATATATAACTTCACATTTCCTTTGGAATACAACAACAAAAACTAGGGTCAGACCCTCCCCAGTTAACCAGGACTTCATCTTAAAGATGTGTTCTTTCAATCTTTCAATCCTGTGTTTCATGTAACCTTTTCCCGTAAAGTTAGTTAAACTAATTTGGCATCTGGGCAAATTGTGTGAAGCTGCCTTTCTGTTATAGTATGACTTGGTTCCAAAAAGCAAGTACTGAAAAACAAAAAGTGAGCCAGGGTCATTTCCTTGGAATTTCATTTGATGTGAACTCAACCTTCATGCCATGAAGAATGTTGTTCCTACTCAGGATCATTTCACTCAGTACTATCCCGTATTTTTTCCTTTTCCTCCCTGAGGACCCTGACAAAATGTACATTTCTCTTTCTTAGGAGAAGCCATTTTTGGAACTTCCTCCTCTATGACTTCAGGTACTTAAAAACATACAAACTCAAAGACAAGAGTGAGGAACATCCTTAATGGCTAATTCCTAAATGTCTCAATATGAAGCACAAAAGATGTGTAAGAATTTGCTACTCCTCAGTCAGTATTTGGGAAGACATTCTGTAATTAGATATATCAGCTCTTTTTATTATAATTTTATTAAATATTTTTTTCAGAATAAAAACAATACACATTTTGAAGAGGAAATAATCCAAAGTAAGGTGATAAATGAACAAGAAAAAAGACTAATTAAACAAGGAAAGAAAAAATAGAGACAAAATAATACTTTATTTTTGCTTTCTAAGGTTACAGAGTTGTTTTCTCCTTTATATAATTTGCCCTTTTTAATAGTTAAATACAAGTTTAATTACAAGTTTATTTCTCTTTTTTTAGCATGGCGAGTTGACTGTGTCAAGAAGGCCGTCATCGTGAGTTGCTCTTCTCATTTCAACATGTGAGATGGATGATACTGTTATAAGCAAGAGAGGAAGAGAAAAGTTTGTTTCTGATGGGTACCTCTCCGTATTTGATAAGTTGAGTGAAGTTGATTCTTCCATTACATTTTGGCGCTGTGAGCAATGTACAAAATGCAAGGCCAGAATTCATACCAGAAATGGAAAAGAGGATCAACGGGCATTCCCTCTGGCTTTTAACAGCAAATGTGGAAGTGGTAAGATTTGTGACCAGGATGAAGTGTCGAGCTGAAGAGATAGTGGAAGGGATATCCCAAGTTACTCATACCTGTCTGGCTAATATGAGCCCAATGGTCTATGCTGCAGTACCTAGAACTTCAGTGTTGCAAAAAACTATCCAGCAGACATGAAAACAAATACAGGCAGCACCTTTGGACCCAGTGAGCTTGGATACCCTTGTATTACCCAAGGAATATAAGATCCATTCACCAACTCAGGGCATAGAAGAGCTCTTCTTGGCGATTTTGGAGAGGGATTGAGCAGGATAATATTTGGCAGAAGTAGTTGGTTATATATTCTGCAATCAGCTGACACCTGGTACGTGGATGGCACTTTTGCAGTTGCTCCCAAACTGTTTGCTCAGGTTTATGTGATCCTAGCAAAGTAGTATGAGGGCATACCTCCTGTGTTGTATGCGCTTCTGCCAAACAGTGCACTACATACAAATTGCTGTTCAACTTTGTGAAAATCCTAGTGGCTAACACCCAGCCGTGGATCATTCTCTGTGATTTTGACATGGCTACCATGAATGCCGTCAGGGAATGATTCCCAGAAGTGGCTCTAAAGGCTGTTTGTTTACCTCACTCGACATAAAGAAGCATTTGGTAAGAATTGGAGATGCCCATGAATTCAACACTGATGCAGTTTGCTATGAAAGCAAAAATGGTTTCAGCTTTGGCATTAGTGCCTGTCCTGGACTTGGAAGAATATGTTGCTGCTCTAGAAGAATATCTGCCAGGAGTGCTGCAACCTCTAACTGAACTCTGGTTCAAGGACAATTACATAGGTCATCCAAGCAGGAATGGGCAAGGAGGATGACCACGTTTGTTTGCAACAGCCATGTGGAATCTGTTTGACTGAACACAAAATGAGGAGGATTGTACGAACAATCTCTGAAGTCGCTCAACGGTGACTGCGTGCTCAATTGGGATTATACCATCCAAGTATTTGGAAGTTTATTGATGGTCTGTGGAAAGTCCAGAAAGACAGAGATGCGATTTATGAACAGTTCCTTTCAGGACATGGTCCTCCACTGAAACGGAAGAAATATTGCATGGCAGATAAACGCATTTGCTAGAATTGTCAGTGAATCTGGCAACCAAAACCCGCAGTGTGTTGAACATACATTGAACAATGTGGGAAGCTTAAAGAAACACTGAATATACCGTGTTTCTCCAACAATAAGCCTCCCCCAATAGGAAGTCCCAGCATGTTTTATAGGCATAAAATGAAATTAAGCCCCTCCCCCCAAATTAAGGCCTATTTTAAAACATGCGAAATGGGAAGGGCGGGGGGTTTGCCGTTAGGAGCACCCAGCGGGCAGCCATGCCTCGCCACCATTCTCCCTACTGTTGCCAAGTACTTTTGCTGCACACCCAGGTATGGTGCTGCCTGTGTTGACCTGTGTTGACAGGCAAGGCGACAGCAGTGCTGCTTCCCTGGCCGGTGGGTCTGGCAGAGAGAGCCCGAAGGCACCCATCCTTTCCACCCCTCGCCCAGCCTGTCCCTGTCCCCATGCATTTCCAAATGCGCCAGCAGCTCCAAATGCTGCAGTGGCAGGAGGGCCCACCTGTCGGCTGTGCTGGGCACCCCAGGCAAAGCTCTTCATGCTCTGCCTGGCGCTAGGCAGGGATGGCGGCTGGGCGCTTCTGGGGTGGTCCAATCCTGCGCTGCGGTCCTGGTGGGGGGCATGTGGGGTTGGGCTGTCCTCTCGGGCAGGGCATGCTTTGTCGTCGTAGGGTGTCATTTTTAAAAGAATGGGCTTTGCCTTCAAACGATGCCCAGGAAGGTGGCGGAATGCCTGAAGCCGAGTGTCTCCTCTGGGCTCTGGTTGCAGAGAGGAACTGGCTGGCCCTGTGTGGCTGTGCCAAACGCTGCGGTGATGCTCCAAATGCCGCGGTGGCATGGGGAGAAGGGAAAGGAATGGTGGCGGAAGGTCTCCCGATATAAAGTGCCCCACCAACACCGAGGTCAACATTCAAGCCATTGCCACCCGCCCACCTGAGGACGCAAGGGGGGCAAATTAACCCCCCAAAAGACGGCCTAGTCATTTTTTCGGGGCTCAAAAAAAAATAAGACCCAGCCTTATTATATGAGAAATACGGTACTTTTGCAATTGGGTAGTTTATCCAGGACTGTGTGTTCAGAACATTAAAGACTCTGAGGTCTGCATGGAACAATTGATCTGCCAACAGTAATGCGATATACTTTCATTTTGGGAAGCAGGCATATAATTTGGGTTTGTAGGCATACATCCTATAATCAGCCCAAAATAAAAAGCTATACGTACAGTTCTCAGCTGTTAAAGAGTTAATTCAAAGAGTAATGTTTTCGGCTTAGGAAAGCTTTGATTTTGATGCCACTATTCTATCAGTGTTGTAGTAGTGGTTGCAACCATCTAGTACTGTGATGAAATGGTGCTTCATATTATGGATCTAACATGCAGTTATTCACTGTTGCCTGCAACACTGAATGTTATAAATGTTGTCCCATTGCAGCATAGACGGAGTTAAGTCAATCTAATCAAATGGAACTCCATTGTTCAATGCTGAAATATACATAGATCATAGAAAGTATTTCATATAATGGGTAGCTGTGAATTTACCAATTCAATATGACAGAATATATATTGTGGCAAGATTTTCCCCATGTCATAATTTGTATGCCCATTCCAAGTTTTAAAGAGTGTGGAAATAGTTGACCAAACTAACATAATGTCCATCTCCAACATCTTTTTTATAATGTGATGATCAAAACTGGATGCAATTCTCTAGGTTTGGTCTTACTAAGGCTTTATAGAGTGATATTAGTACCTCACTTGATCTTGATTGTATCCCTTTGTTAATGCAATTTAGGATTGCATTAGCTTTTTGGGCTGCTGCTGTACACTGCTGGCTCATATTTAACACTTTTTCTCTTTGAGTAGCAATAGCACTTAGACTTATATACCACTTCACTGCTTTACAGCTCTAAGCGGTTCACAGATTCAGCATATTGCCCCCAACAAACTGGGTTCTCATTTTACTGACTTTGGAAGGATGGAAGGCTGAGTCAACCCTGAGCCTGGTGAGATTCAAACTGCCAAATTGCAGTCAGCAGAAGAAATGGATTTATCTGATAGTGGGCGCATTTGCAACCACCAAAACGCACCTAGCAGCTGCAACACAGTGCTGTCTCCTATTTAAGTACCGAAAGTTGTTCCACTAGGGCTCCAAAAATTTTTTCATAGTTAATAGCACCACCTACAGTACTTTATACCTGTGCATTTTTTTTCTTGCCTAGGTTTAACATTGAATTACATTTTGCTAGATAGGGCCCAGTGTTCAAATGTAAGATTTTGAATTTTGAGCCTACCTTCTGGGGCATGGTGGTTATTCCTGCAAACTTCTTGTCATCTGCAAATTTGATGAATTCCCCTTCTATCTCATCTAAATAGTTTATGAAGATTTTGAAGAGTACCAGGCGAAAGAAAGATTCTTGGGGTATCCCACTGTTTATTTTCCTCCATGTAGATCAGGAGGAATGTAAAACTCACATCATCACATTGTCATGTGATGTAACTTTTCCCCCCTTCTTTAAATTGGGGGTGGGTGTGGCTAGCACAGGATGCATCCAACCCGTAGGCTGCGAGTTTGATACCCCTGATGTAGTTCCATTGGACTACATCAGGTGGTATTTAGCAGGTTCTGACCAGTTCTAGAGAACCGGTAGCGGAAATTTTGAGTAGTTTGGAGAACCGGCAAATACCACCTCTGACAAGATTTTACAGTATTCTTCCCCTGCCACACCCACTAAGCCACACCCACAGAACCGGTAGTAAAAAAAATTGAATCCCACCATTGGACTACATGCTGAATGCGGTTTGTCAGCCACTTACGAATCCATTTAGTAGTCCGGCTGTCTACATTTGTTTAAACAAAATTAATTAAATATATGTGTGGTTACTATTAAGAGGTATAACTTTCTCTGTTGGTTATCTTAAAAATTAACTCTTACATTAGGGTGGGTATATTTCAGGCTTTCAGAGCCTCTTGAGAGGTTGAGGATTTTTATTCAAATGTTGCCCATTAATGGTCCCAGTTCAAACTGGAGGACCATTAATAAATAAAACAGCCTTTTTTTCCTCTCAGGGTATTTTGAGCTTTTTATTCCCTTTCCACTACTTTCTTTCCTTCTTTTTGCAATTCCACCTTTTCTGCAGTCAGGGATGAGACACCATGTTCCCCGTCTTCATTTCTCTACCAAGGAGCCTCCTTGTGAGGTAAAATTTCTGGAACAGCCACATCTTCCAGCTTTTCCTTCATTATGGAATGGGTCTACCTTCGATATTTCTTTTTCTTCAACATTGTTTTCTTTATTAGCTGCTGTCACTTGGTGGTAAAGCTACGGAATTGAGAGGGGCAGCTGAAAGCATAAAATTGCCACCTGTGGAAACGCTGGCACCTTTCTCGGTTGGAGAACCAGTCAGAAGAGCCTTTCAAATTCACTCCCATACCCATCATCCCTGCTCCCCCCCCTTTCACATCAGACACGGTCCTCTTTCCCGCTCTTTCTGGGAATGCTGGCGCTTTGCGAAAAATTCAACAGGGGGCGCTCTCAGCTTCAAAAGGAAACTGAGCATGCGCCGGGCGGGTTCGTCGAAAGAGGCGTGTCTGCTCTTTCTGCCCCCCCTCTCTGTGAGTGGGAGGTGGGGTCTTTGCAAAGGCTGCCGGGAAGTCTTTGCGGAGACGTGGAGTCCGACGTGAGTGCCGAATTCTGAGAGTGGCGGATCTGCCGGTGCAAAGCGGTACTGCGCTGGAGGGATGCGTGGACAGGGACCAAGTCGGAATCCGGGGTTGAAATCCGGAGTCCCATGTTCCCCTGCCGCCCGTTCCCATGCAGGGGCGGGGAGGAAAGGAAAGAAAATTGGGGTCCAAAAAGTGAAGGGGTGGTTCCCCCTCCATTTTCTGGGCGAGCTTCTGCATGGAAAGAAGGAGAGGCTGGCTGGAAGTCCTTCTGCTGGCTCTGGGTGGAAGGACTCGGGTGCGAGGACTGGAACTGGGTTGCTGCTTCCCAGTCTTCCCCCAGAAAAGACGTTGGAGGGATGGAGGTGTAAAAGTGGGGCTGAGATGCAGCATTCACACCGAGTGCCCGATGAGGCCGTTGTTTCTCAATCTTCTTGAGAGTCTGGGAGTTGAAGTCCACCCGTCTTCATTTGGCCGTGTTTGAAAAAGCGTGGATTAGGCTAAGAAGCGGGGAAACATGTTTGTAGGAGTTCTACGAATCAGGAAATCATGTTAGGCTGTAAATGGTTGATTAATTGGGGTGTTAGTCCTATGGGTATTGGATGGTGGCTTATTCGTTCAGGCTTCTCGAGTTCCCAAAGAGATTTTGGGCCGGATGATGAATGGGATTCTGCTGGATAAAGTTTTACTATAACTTACTATAACTTCAAATATTCTATAACTTCATATTTCCTTATAAAATCGATTTATATAAGTCTTATCTCAACTGCTGTTTTGTGACCTGAGAGTATTGTTTAAAGGATTGTTCTTAACTCTCTTGAAAACATTAGAATAAATAACTAGGAAATAGAAATCTAAAACATACTTTAAATGTATTTGCCCAGAATTTTGAGTCTTTGACAGAAGTTGATCAAGAAGAATGTGTCAGAAAATACCCCAGCTGCAGAAAAGTCAGATTAGCTAATAAGATTCTCTATTTTCTTCCCGGACATTAGTGATTTTATAAGATTTTCTTGTTATTTTTTTCTTTGGGAATGGACTCTTGCTAGTTAACTTAGTCATCCTTTTTTTCGCTTGCCTGGACTCTTCCCTTTCCTGCAACTTTTAAAGACAAAAAATGAACTAGGGTCAGATCCTCCATGCTTGAATTTTGCCCATACAGTTGGTTAACCAGTTTGGACTCAGGGCAAATTGTGTGAAGCAGCCTTCGTGTTGTATGATGACCCAAAAAGCAAACCCTGAAAAATAGAAAATGAGCATCCCTAAGCCAGGGATATTTCCTTCGCATTTCATTTGATGTGAACTCAACCTTCCTGGCATTGTTAGAATATTGTTCCTTCATTATTTCACTCAGTATTATTCCATGTTAGGGGTCTTCTTCCATTTCCTCAGTGAGACCTCTGACAAAAGCTAATTTTTCATTTCTTGAGTAAGCCATTTTTGGAACTTCCTCCTTATCTCTTCTCTATGGCTCCAGGTACTTATAAACAAACAAACAAACTTAAAAAAAGAGAGTGAAGCGACAAACTTCCTAACAACAAAAAGTTAACTCTTGGGTGAAGAGCGGATAGCCTTTGTGGTCAACTCTGCAGGTACAGGAATAGTCCTATGGATTGAAAGGTGTCCACAAGATTCCTCAGACCTATTTGGAATTTCCTTATGGGACAGACAAAGGATGCAAAAACAACCATTAGCAAGTGAGGGAACTGGAAAAGGTGCTTCGGCTGTTCTGCCAGGTAGCTGTGGGAAGCGCTAGGGAAGAGCTGGGCAGAAGATCCTGGAAAACAAAATCATCATCAGAGGTTCAGCCCTGGAACTTTAAAGACACCCTATACCAGAAGGCTGAAGGTCCCTGAGGACTTTGCAGCCGACTCTACAACTTTTATAGTCAATGGCTGAGGTTAGAAGGCACACTAAAACCCAAATGTTGGACCTGGTTTTTCTGGAGCAGTTCCTGGCCCTTCTGCCCCTGCTGATTAAGAGCTGGGTGTGGGAGTGTGGAGCAGAGACCAGCTCTCAAGTGGTGGCCCTGGCGGAAGGCTTCCTCCTGAGTCAGGGAGAAGAGCAGAAGGAACAAGTGAAATTGCAGGTGATAGACCTTCATCTTGGAAGTCCAGAAGAGGATAAAGAATGTGCTCAAATTCTTCACCCCTCTCTTCTATACTTCTCTCGTCTTCATAACGTGGATATGTTCCACCAGTTCTTGTAGGACATTGTTCCATTATCTATTCTAGAATATACAGATAGTCCTTAACTTATTACAGTTCATTTATTGACTCTTCAAAGTTATGGCACTGAAAAAAGGGACGACCATTTTTCATGTTTACGACCATTGCAGCATCCTCATGATCACATGATCAAAATTCAGGTATTTGGGAACTAGTTCATATTTATGACAGTTGCAGTGTTCTGAGGTCATCTTAACAGCTTTGGTGACCTTCTGACAAGCAAAGTCAGTGGGATAGCTGTGTGACTAACTTAACAATTGCAATGATTCACTTTAACATATTGGGGCATTAAAGTTGTTTTTAGAGAATAAGTATCCACCTCATGTTGTGTGATGTCTTACTTATTTTTTCTCCTCCCTCCTATTTCAAGTCTTTTACTCTGCAGACCAGAGATCCTATGAGAAGGAGGAATGTATCAAATCCCACTCGGGAGCGGTTTTCCAGGAGGATCTATCAGGAATCCACAAATCAGGACATCTCAGATGGTAATCAAAAGTCCACCTATTCCCAGGAGAGGTCCCAGCTGTGTTACCTTCTCTATCTCCTTCTGTAGAACGCCTTCTGCTATTTTATTAATTATTCATTTAAAAATTCTGTCATTTTGGCAGCCAAAAGTACTTCGTTAAACACTTCCAGCATCAGAGGCCCTACTAAATCTATTGTGGCTTTATACAATTCTACTGGAATCCCATCTGGACCAGGGGATTTATTATTACATTGATTTTCCATTGCAGATTTTAACTCAGACCATGTAATATCCTTATTTAGTAATTCTTTGTCTCCTTCCCCTATTGTTTTATCATTCGTATTCTCCAGATAAGTTCTTATTTTATCCTCATTAATTTCTTCTTTTTTATATAATCTTTGAAAATAGTTTAATATAATATCCTTTTTCTTCTCAATCTCATGTTGTGGGATGCCTTTCTCGTCTATTAATTGGTGTATCAATCTCTTTTCTTTTTCTTTTTTAAGTTTATAAGATAGCCATCTTCCTGGTTTATTGGCGTGTTCAAAATAATTTTGTTTGGACCTTCTCAAGCTATCTTGTTCAATTAAATTCAGCTTATGTTTGGCTAGTATTAACTGATTTTGTAGTCCTTGGATCTTAGGGGTTTTTTGTAATTGTATTTCTAAGTCTTGGATTTGTTGTTGTAACACGTTTTGTTGGGCATAAATTCTCTTGTTTCTCATAGCATTATAGGAAATTGTTGTGCCTCTTATAATTGCTTTCATAGTATCCCAAATGTTCTGTTTTGAAGTTGTTTCATTATTATTATCTTTTAGAAAATAGTTTAGCTCCTCTTTCAGTTTATTAATATACTCTTCTTCGTTTACAATTTGGTTGTTTAGTGTCCATCTTTTTTTTATTCGTCTCCTATCTCTCCAAATTAGCTGTATTGGGTTATGATCAGCCCATTCATTTGGTAGGATTTTGATTTCTTTTATTTCATTAGCCAAGTCCAAATCCATCCAAGCCATATCTATTCTGGTCCAAGTCTTATGTGGGTTAGAATAGTATGTAAATTGTTTTCCTTCAGGATTCCGTTCCCTCCATAGATCTTTTAAATTTAGCTCTCTCAACATTTCCTTACATGCCGCAGAAAGTTCCCTTTTCCCTTTCTTGTTTTTCCCCATATTACTATGGTCTTTCTGGTAGTCTGCAATGGAGTTAAAATCGCCAATCAAGCAAATGTTTCTTTTTTCAAAGCCTACTATTTTTTGGTGAAGGTGTTTAAAAAATTTCCCCTGGTCATCATTTGGGGCATAGATTGCTACAAGTAAAAATGTGATATGGTTTATCCAAACTTGTATAACCAGAGTTCTTCCTTTGGGATCCGACCAGATTAATTCTGCCTTTACATCTTGTTTTACGTAAATTGCAATTCCTTTTTTCTTGTGTTTGTCGGCCGGTGCTGTAAAAAGTTTACCTAATTTTGGACAAATTAGATGTCTTTCGTCATTTTTCGAAATATGTGTCTCTTGAAGACATATTATATCTGCGTTATGTTGAATAAGTTTTGAGAATATCCTTTTTCTTTTTGATAATGAATTTAATCCGTTTATATTGATGGAGAGCAACTTCTTCCCCTCCACCATTTATCTACTTCTGCTTAGATTTTTGCCTAGTAATGATTCGGTTCTCTTGTTGTTGTTGTTGTTGTGGGATTTGCTCTTCTCTCCCATGTTGTGGATTATCACTTCCTAAAATTAGAGAAAGTCGTTCCTTTTGGGTTCTGTGATAATATCGGACCTCCTGTGGTCTTGTTTTAGGTTCTTCTTTGGTGGGTTGACTATTCTTATCTGTGAGCTGTTGATGAAAAACTTGGGCCTGTTCTATCGATTCTATTTTGATTTTCCTCTCTTTCCATGTAATTAACATCCCTTCCGGGATTAACCATTTAAAATGGATTCCTTCTTTATTTAAATCATTAGCTAAAAATTTATAATCTTGTCTTATCATCCTCACTCTCTTTGGAATTTGTTTTAAAATCCTAATTTCTCTGCCTTTATATGATATTGTTTCCTCCCTAGACATTTTCAAAATTAAATCCCTCAGACATCTCCTAGAGAAGCGGATATGAATTTCTCTTGGACAGTTGTTACGCTTGGCGTAGCTTGTGCTAACCCTATATACCTCATCAAACTCTTTAATTAGATCATCTTTTTCCTTTCCTAGCCATTCAGCCAATATTTCTGCCATCAAATGTTCCAATTCTTCATTTTTGGCTTCCGCCACATTCTGGAATCTTAAATACGCCATTGCTTTGTCCATCTCGAGGTGGATCAGAGAGTCTTCCGTTTCTCTAAGTACATTTTTAAATTCCTCATCCATCCTTTCAAAGTTAGTCTCCATGCCTGTTGTTCTACTCTCTATATCTTTTATTTTCACTTCGTTTCTCTCCATGGCCTGCTGTAGAGACCCTATCTTACCCTCCACCTTCGATATATCCGCTTTCATTTCAGCCTTCAGTTTCCCCATCTCATCTTTCAATTCGCTTATATCTGCTCTAGTTTCTTTGTGATTTTTAATCATCATTTCTTGCATTTTAGATATAGCTTCCTGCAAGGCTAATATGGAAGTTTGTATATTAATATTGGGGACATTGGGCTGCTTTTCCCCTATTAAAGACTCCTCGATAGTTTTTTGAGATGTTGGTGGGGTGGCTGTCAATGTAGTCGATAGGGTCGGGATAGCCTTCTTTCCTGTTTTTAAGGCCATAGTTGTTGTGGATGTCATCTCTCTAAGTATTTGTTTTTGTTGATGCACAATTTTAAATATATTATCCCAAATCACCATTCAGTATTTGGGTCCTGTACTTGAAAGACTATTCACGTAGTTCAATTTTATATCTCACTCCACAGTCTTTTCCCCTATATCATAAATAGATATCTGCAACAATATTCTAGTCTATGTAATAAGAAAATTGGTCAGCAATAGTACATCAATTAGCACTTTAAGGGCTTAATCTTAAATGTCATAAGTAGTCTAAATAATTTATAAATAGATTATATCAACAAAGTTTATCCCTTTTTACTATTAATACAACAGTAAACTCTTAACTCTTTGATAATAGTGTATCCTCCTCTTCCCCCCCCCCCCCCAAGTAAGTAGAATTATGTAAAGTATTTAGGAGATACAATAGGGAGGCAGGGGGCTAGATAATAAGAGAAGGGGTAGAAGAGAGATTACCACAGCTTCAGAAAATCAACAAACAAACAACAAGGAAGTCATCTTAAAGAGAAAATAGTACCCACTTAGTAAACTTAAGTAGTACCACGTAATAAAGAAAGCAAATTGGGTGAGTTAAAGTTCCATCTTCCAGCTAGAGGTTTCTTTTCAGCCTTCCAATCAGCAAATGGTGAAATGTGCTGACTAATCTGCAGTCCCAAAACCGTCTTTCCCAGCCTACTGTTCGCCTCTGCCTTCTTCCTCTTGCTGCTGCTTCTTCCTTTGCTTTCCAACTTTTAAATCCACATACAAATCTTCCAAAGTCCAATATAATGCTCAATTTATCTTCTCCCCAATATTAAGTAGATGTAATAGTCATGTTATGCTCAGATCTGAGGATTCATAAGACTCAATCAATGTCAATATTCTTTCACCTCCATCGCCTCCCTCTTCTCAAATAGAGTCAAAAAAAAAGGTCCAAGAATCAAATAAAGCCCCTCACCAGTTCCGGACCTCCGATCTCCAGGTTTTAGCAATCTCCCTTTTTCCCCAAAGCTTCCCCTTCGCTCTCCATTATAATCTTTCCATTTTCCCAATTGCTTTTCTGGCCGCTCTCCGCCCGACTTCCAAGAGGTGCTTATCACAACCAGGAGAGAAGAATTTATGCTATCATTCTTCTGTCATTCTACTCCCTTCAGACTTCAAAGAATCCAAGATATAAACCGTTTCTCTGTTCCTGTTACTCGATCTCGCAGGCTGTCACTGCTTTGCTTATTCACTCAAGTGGCAGACCGGATTGGAAGCCGCCATAAAATGACAGCTTACTCTTTAGCGCCGAGCTCGGGAGCTTCCCTCTTCACTGTCGGGGAGTTGCCTTCCCCCCTCTGCAGCTCGAGGATCTCCACGTTGACACGAACCTCTCCGGGGTTCATGTATCCCTGGGGGATCGCTCCTGACGCCAGAAAAGGTGTTCGAAGCCTGCACCAGACTTCTTCACCTCCGTTCTCCTGTCCTGCCACTCTGCTTGGAGGGAGGCGTTGATTGCGTTAATTCCGAAGGAGGATGTGGATGCCAGATATATCAACAATTATAGACCAATCTCACTTTTAAACGCCGACTATAAATTATTTACCTCAATTATAGCGAATAGAGTAAAACAAGTTTTAAATTTATACATTCATGAAGATCAAAATGGTTTCCTTCCATTCCGCCAAATTAAAAACAATTTAAGAACCGTTATTGATGTCTTAGAATATTATGAAGCTCATCCAGAGAAACAATTTACACTCATGTTTCTAGATGCGGAGAAAGCATTCGATAACTTACATTGGCACTTTTTAATACAAAAAATCTATAACATGAATCTGGGCACTAAATTCGAGAATATTATCACAACAATTTACAATACCCAACAAGCCAATATACTAATTAATGGTGAACAAACAGGCCCACTAAGCATTGAAAAGGGCGTTAGACAGGGTTGCCCTCTCTCACCCCTCTTATTTATATTTGCTTTAGAATCATTGTTAACGCGGATAAGACAAAATTCTGAAATCCAAGGAGTTAGGGTCAAAGCAGAGGAATATAAATTACAGGCGTTTGCAGACGATATGGTTTTCTTCCTAGAGGATCCCATGGAAAAAGGACATAATCTAATAAAAGAACTAGAACAATACGGCTCAGTAGCAGGATTAAAGATTAACAGAAATAAGACGAAATTACTGACTAAAAATCTAACAGAGAACCAGAGGAAAGAATTAGAAAAAACCATGGGGATACAGGCAACAAAAAAGGTCAAATATTTAGGCATATGGTTAACACCACATAGTAAATCACTCAAAGAGAATAATTATGATAAACTGTTACAGCAAATTAAGAAAGATCTAGAATCTTGGAATAAGTTGCAGCTTTCTCTACTGGGCAGGATTGCCACAATCAAAATGAACATCTTACCAAAACTCCTTTACTTATTCCAGACAATCCCAATAAAATTACCAAAAATTTTTTTTGATGATATAAATAAGGTAACTCTTAAATTTATTTGGCAAGGGAAAAAAGCTAGAATCAGTATTAAGGCCTTACAAGATGCAAAAAGTAGAGGTGGGCTAGCGCTTCCAAACTGGGAATTATATTATTGGGCAGCCAACTTATTATGGTTAAAAGACTGGGTCAATTTACGGAACAAAAGAACTCTAGTCTTGGAAGGGCACGACCTTCAGAGAGGATGGCACGCATTTCTATGGGATGTGGGGAAAACTAAACAGGCGTACTTTCATAGACATCTTATTAGAGATTCACTATTAACTAATTGGAAAAAAATATGTAAAAAACATTATTTAAAAATTCCGATTTGGCTTTCAACAATGGAGGCAATGGTTCATCCCAACAATTTGGATATAACAAAAACGACTAAATATAAAGATTTATTAGACCCTTTAGGGAAATTAAGAACTCGACAGGACTTACAGGAACAGGGATTTAAAATTGATCAGTGGTTATATATACAAATCCATAGTAGATACAAACAAGATATCAAAGAGTTTGGAATCTATAGCAAATTACAACACTTAGATAAAATCTTATTAGGATCAAATAAAAAGAATATCTCTAAATTTTATAAATATTTATTGGAGGTAGAATTAGAGCAAGAGATAGTGAAAGGGAACATGATAATGTGGAGTAAGAATATTGGAAGAAGCATTACATTAACAATGGGAAAAGATCTGGAATAGAATCATTAAGATTACGAAATCTGCGGCGTACAAAGAAAATATGTATAAAATGTTATATAGATGGCACTTATCCCCTTCGAGGTTAGCGAAAATGAACCCAAACTCTAGTCCAAAATGTTGGAAATGTAAAAACATAGAGGGAACCTACTTTCATATGTGGTGGACCTGTAAAGAAGCCCAGAAATACTGGCAAAAAATTAGAAAATGGCTGGAGGAGATAACCAAAGAACAAATCGAATACAAACCAGAGTTCTTCCTACTAGGGATCTCTGATAAACATTTTCCTAAAAAGACGAAATATATAATAATTCATATTCTAACTGCGGCCAGATTAGCATTTGCCCAGTGCTGGAAATCATCCTGTTTACCTACAGATCAATTGGTCATTCAGAAAATATGTGACTGCGCAGAAATGGACAATTTAACCATAGCTCTTAAAAATAAAGAGTCTTCAGCATTTGATAATAATTGGAATGCGTGGTATAATTGGTTATATCAGAGATAAACTGTTCAAGGAATAATGGGTAATTTAAGCATAAATAGTAATAAGATGTGTATATTTAAAGTAAGGTAGGAGAATTGGATCTTGCAGACTGTCAAAAAGAATATCTGTTTGGTTTTAATGTATTTTCTTTTTTCTTCCGTCTCTTTGTTTTTTTTCTCTTTTATACTTCTTTTTCTCCTTTCTCGGTCGCAAGACTGAGCATTTTTTCTTTTTCTTTTCCTCTCTCTTTCTCTTCTTTCTTTCTTCTTTTTTTCTCTCTGTTGCATATGTAATGTTGTTATGTTATTTTTTAATTGTAAATTCAATAAAATTTATAAAAATAAAAATAAAAATAAAAATTCTGTCTCCCTCACAGGGAGTCATACAATGAATTTGACTCCTTTTTATGGTAGTGCTGAAAGACCGGTTGAAGCTCCAACTCAAGTAAGAGAGACGATAATAATAATTTAAAAAATCACAAAATTAGTGTTTGCTGAATAACTCTAGCAGTAGTACTTATATACCACTTCAGTGCTTCAGTCCTCTCTAAGCGTTTTACAGAGTCGGCATATTGTCCCCAACGATATGTGTCCTCATTTTACCGACCCAGGAAGGATGGAAGGCTGAGTCAACTTTGAGCCGGTGAGATTCAAAGTGCCAAATTGCTGGCAGTCAGCAGAAGTAGCCTTCAGTACTGTATTCTAACCACTGTTCCACCATGGCTCTTTTTAATAGAATGGTGATCCTGGTAGTAATTCTTTGACATTGAATTGTGGAAGACTGCTGAATAATAACTAAAACAATCACACTGACACCCTACACTTTTGAAAAGGCCTTGTTTATAACCAGCGACTATAACCAGTCTTTAAAATCATCCTTCTTTGTGTTCTGTTGTCATTCAGGAGGGTTTTGTGTCCTTTAAGGAGGTGGCTGTGTATTTCTCTGAAGAGGAGTGGTCTCAGCTGAATGTTGACCAAAAAGCACTGTATTGGGAAGTCATGCTGGAAAATCATAGGAACGTTGCCTCTTTGGGTAAGACTTTGCCAGAAATTTTATACAAAAAAGTACAAATTTGGAAAAGGAAATAAAGAAGATAAAATAATGTGATTAATGAATTAGAAAAAAGTATGATGAAATTTTTTTAAAAAAAGACAAAGTAATGAAGTTATATTCCTCCCTCCTCTTTCTAAGTTTACATCATTATTTCCTCCTTTACATAATTTATCCTTTCTAATCCTCAAGTACAAATTTGATCACAAGTTCATTTTTTTTCATTTTTTTTTCAGCTAAAGTCCATCAGGGGCCTCCAATCACTAATAAATATTGACATATCACATCTGTCTAATCGGAGTCAATTTAGTCATCATTGAGTAAATTTAGTCATTTTCCCCAACCATTGTAGTTATTGTAGAGTTCATTTTTTATATGTAAGTCTTACTATGGCTATCATACTCAGAAACAATCTTCTATGACTGTTGATTGGTGCCAACATAGTGTTCTGTTTTCAGTTGGATATTGATCTTTAAAGTTCTCTGTATCACTGAATGTCTTTAAATCCAAACTTTTCTAGCTTTTATACAAAGCCACCAAAGCATGACAAAATGATCATTGTCTGCATTTCCAACATAAGTTTGAGGTACATTTATACACTTTTGAATCTTTTTCTGTTGATTTTTGTATTCCTCTGTTTTGTTTTTCACAATTCATATTTATCTTTTCTACAAAATGAGATTCAAAATCTGCTTTATGTAGTTGAACAATATAGTTCCCTTTATTTGCCTAGAATATTTCTGATAAAATGAAAACTACAGTATATTGTTCTTGACTTAATTTGGTATTCCCGCAGCTCAAGTTTTAATGCCTCTCTATAGGTTATCCATTGTCTTTTCTTGCTGTTTTTTTTTCCTGCTGAAAGCCATTAGGATGTTTTGAGGCACAGCCTGAGTTGATATCTGTTTCATATTCTCAATGTGGCATTTCTAACATGATGATTTTAAAATCTAGATTGATCCTATATTTATTGTACCACAAATAGCCATGACATCCTGCATTTTTAGTTCTAAGACCCTCTTATTTCTGAGCAATTCCGACTTCTTATCCAAACTGCACAGCAGAATACATAGTTCAATTTCAGATTGGGAAACAAATATTTCCATTTCCTTCAAAACTTAGATAATTCAATATTTAATCCATGTTTTTTTCCTTGCCATACAAACCTAGATGTATCTTCCAAAATTTTAATCAAGAAAGTTCAGATCAAATTTTTGAAGGACCTCTCTGCATCGATGAAGTTTGAAGCAGTTATTCATTATATACAAACTTCCTATGCTTTGCTTTTTTTCCCCTCATGTTATTTTCATTTTTCTTTTCCTGTGAAGGTAATGACAGTGAAGAAGATGAAAAGTCCAGGGAGTTATTCCAAATGCTCAGTCGTGGATACAATATGAAGAACCCTACAGTTCTAATGGAAGTAGAAAGCCGTGAGAGAAGCCATTCTAATTGCAATCAGGAATGTTCATCTGATGTTCATGCATCAATGAAAGCCTCTGTGGCCCAGGAAGGAAAAATAAAAAAGAAATATATTGGAAAATATACAAAACTATTCATAAACAAATTAGATGTAGCTAAACATCAAACCCAAATGGAAGGAGAAGATTTTATATATGGAGACAATGGAAATACTTATAAATGGACTCTGTCTCTTCCCCATCAAAATGGGTCCAATAGATCTCAAAAAAGTATCCACACAGGAAAGAAGCCACATAAATGCATGGAGTGTGGAAAGAGCTTTAGTAGGAACACTTCCCTTACATGTCATAAGAGGATCCACACAGGAGAGAAACCCTATAAATGCCTGGAGTGTGGAAAGAGATTCACTTTTAGTACTTCTCTTACTTCGCATTCCCGGATCCATACAGGAGAGAAGCCATATAAATGCATGGAGTGTGGACAGAGCTTTACTTCGAGCAACAGTCTTGCTTCCCATAAAAGGATCCATACAGGGGAAAAGCCGTATAAATGCATGGAGTGTGGAAAAAGCTTCTCCCTTAGCAGTTCTCTTACTTCGCATTACCGGATCCATACAGGGGAGAAGCCCTATAAATGCATGGAGTGTGGAAAGAGCTTCTCTCTTAGCAGTTCTCTTACTTCGCATTACCGGATCCATACAGGGGAGAAGCCCTATAAATGCATGGAATGTGGAAAGGCCTTTACTCGGAGAAGGAGTCTTACTTCCCATAAAAGGATCCAGCAACGGAATAAGATGTATAAATGCAAGGACTGTGGAAAGAGCTTTTCTACAAACTGTCAACTTACAGGTCATAAGAAGATCCACATAGGAGAGAAGCCCTATGAATGTATGGAGTACGCAAACAGCTTCAGCTCACTCAGAAATCCTTTACATGAAAGAATCCACGCAGGGCAAAGGCCTTATAAATGCATGGAGTGTGGAAAGTCCTTTATACAGAGAATTCATCTAAGTTCACATACAAGAATCCACACAGCAGAGAAGCCCTATAAGTGCATGGAATGTGGAAAGAGCTTCTTATCCAGTAATTCTCTTACTTCCCATTACTCGATCCATACAGGGGAGAAGCCATATAAGTGCACAGAATGTGGAAAGAGCTTCTCTCAAAGTTCTTCTCTTTCTCTTCATCAACGGATTCACACAGGAGAAAAGCCCTATAAATGCATAGAATGTGGAAAGAGTTTCCCTAAGAACAGTGATCTTATTATACATTCAAAGATCCATACAGGGGAGAAGCCACATAAATGCCTGGAGTGTGGAAAGAGCTTTGTTAAGAACAGTCAACTTATTTACCATAGTAGGGTCCATACAGGGGAGAAGCCCTATAAATGCATGGAATGTGGAAAGAGCTTCCCTAAGAACAGTGATCTTATTGCACATATAAAGATCCACACAGAGGAGAAGCCGCATAAATGCATAGTGTGTGGAAAGAGCTTTATTAAGAACAGTCAACTTATTTACCATAGTAGGATCCATACAGGGGAGAAGCCCTATAAATGCATGGAGTGTGGAAAATGCTTTACTGCCAGTAGTAATCTTCTTGCCCATAAAAAGACACACACAGGGGAGAAGCCTTATAAATGCACTGAATGTGGAAAGGGTTTTTCTACAAACAGTTATGTTAATATCCATAAAAGGATCCACACAGGGGAGAAGCCTTATAAATGTACGGTGTGTGGGAAAGGTTTTATTATGAACCGTTCTCTTAATGCCCACATAAGGACCCACATAGTGTAGAATCCATATAAATCTGTGAAATCTGGAAAAAGGTTCAAGATGAACAGTGCCTGAATGTTCTCTATACAGATACATTTTGGTGAGAATATGTTTAAATGTTAGGTTTAATGACTGAAATATATACATTTTCTAATTACATTTACTGAATTAGAAAAGAGGTTTTTTTTTGAGTCTGATGTTGACAACTAGAAGCTCCAGAGAGATGAATTTACCAATGGAAACCAAATGCTAGCCATGTTTTAATTACAAACAGTGAATTTTTGTAGCTACTGTCATTTGAAGGTCAGCAATGCCATTTCACGTAAATAAAGGAACATCTTCCTTTCTTCATGTTTATCGCATTTTCGATTGGATCATAAGAAAGCCTTAATCCCTAATAAAAGGTTAATTTTTGAGATCAAGCATACAGCTTAGCTAGTAAAATATAATTCAATCTATTATATGGGAAAGCTATAAATCAGGGAAGACATGTAGGAGTTATAACTAAATGTGAATTACCAAAGTTCAAGTGATGCTATAGAAGATACCTTATGAACAGAACAGTTTAAGTAGCAATTGTTTTTCAGTTAAGCTGTGTATAGCTGTCATTAGAAATATAATGAATTGCAAAATTTTGAAATGAAACGGCTTGGGATATTGTGCTAAATTACAAGAATGTTAAAAAGAAACATCTGGTGACTGGGTAACCTCAGATACTCTAACTTAATTCTTAATGCTACAAAAAACTCACTGGATTTAGTCTCCAACTCTGTGTATTCAGTTTGGACAAAGGGCTCACATGAGAATGTATCTCTTCAAGACAAAACATTTTAAATCTTTCTCCCTCTATAGCAGAAATGAGAATGGGAATTTAGTCTGCAGTGTGAAGAGATGAGAAAATAATCCAACTCTTCAATTCACTATGAATAACAGAGCTAATCAATCATTATAGATACGGAAGGAGGGAACTTTTTTCTGTCAAAGGCTTATCATGTTTTGAGAGAATAATCATACAGGTATTCATTCGAGTGTGAAGAAAGTTTCAGGATGAGGAAATCCCCTCTCAGAAAAAGCCAGAATGACCAGAAACCCCTGAAATTCAGGTGCAAAAGACTTTCCAAGCATTAGGACCATATTTTGGCTTCCTATGGTGAGATCAGAGCTAAGAAAAAGTCTAAATTTAATGTGAATGAAAATGTATATCAATGGTTCTGTATACAACACCTGCAGCCCCTCCTTCACTGGACGGTTTATTGTACCGGAGGGGAAAACTGGATGAATAGCCAGAAAACGATGAGACCGCAGTATAGAGGGCTTCAGGCAGGCAGTCAGGACACCAAATTCCTTAAAACAGCTCCAGTAATGGAGGATTAAGATTGGGGAGCAGAGGAGAAAGTCCCCTGACAAATGCCTATGGAGATTCTCATACATCCAGAGGTCTTGGTTGTCCCAAAGGTACTTTTCCAAAAGGCAACTGGACTTCGTGTTTTCCTGGAAACCTTTTGCTTCTCATCCAAAGAAGCATCTACAGAACTCAAGGTGCTCCTTGGATAAGAAGTGAGACATTTTCAAGAAAATAGAAATTACGGTTGCCTTTTGAAAAAGTACATTTGGGAACTATTGACAAATCCAGAGGAGCGAAAAGAGTTTTCGTATATAAACAACAGAGAAGATAGAAATTAATATATCCAGTAAGATAGAAATAGTTGCTAACCTATAGTAATAGGAAGAGAGTAAAATGAGCAATGTGCTATTAACATTAACTTTACAAGTAAGGAGTGGGAGTTTTAAGTGCACCTTATTAATTTTTGTGGGAAGAACAAATTCTGTCTTTATATACGTTTACGATGAGAAAAGCCCTAACAATTGCTTATTGGTAAAAAATTGGGTGGCAGACAGACCTCTGAGTGTGAGAGGCTCCTGCAGGGTTGAACTTGAAGCTGTTTATTTAAATAATCGTGCATGAATCTGTATCAAAATGGAGAAAAGAGACACCAATTCGAGTTTTATGCCAGTTACTGTCCAATTTTTTATTAGAGAAATGGAAGTCAGACTGAGAGCCATACAAAATTAGACATCAACTGAACCTTTGATTCATGATCTAGAGATATCCCAGTTGCCTTAAATTCTAGAAAGGTTTTAACTTTCCTACTTATATTTCCTGAGGGTGTTTGGTATTCAACCCCTAAATAAAACATATTTTTCTCCCCCCCATGGTATTTTATGTTCTTTTTTCCATTGTTGTGTTCCATCATATTGCGGTTCCCCTTTTTCTCCTGTCACAGATGAGACGCTGTTTCGCCCCTCTATTTGTCTTCCAAGGAGCCTCGCTGTGAGGTAAAATTTCTGGAACATCCACCAGTTTCAACTTTTCAAGCAGCCAGTCGGTCTTTCCAATTATTCTTGGCTTCACCTGAGACAAAAAAAAATCGACAAGTGCAGGGAACTAGAGAACAAAAACAAAAGTCTCCGTTTTCCTGATTGTGGCTTCCCTGCCCCAGCTTCATGTTCCCCTTTAGGCTGGGGCCTGCAACAACTACAAGATACAAAATATGCTAACCAGAGAGCCTCTTGGTCCTCATGTTCTGCCTGCCTGGCTATTTCTGACAGGATTTAGCTCCTTTTGAGGTCTCCCTCAATCTCTGGAGCCTTCAGGTCAGCTGTTCTTGGGGGAAACTAGTTCAAATCCTCCAGAGAGATTTTTCTCCATCTCCACAGACCATTCTGGACAGGAAAGAGGAAGGTGGAGAAGCTTCCACCGCTGGAGACGCTTTTCTTTCACAAGGAGCCTTTTCTCTTACTCTCATGCCCATCGTCCCTTGCCCTCCTCCCCCACCCCAGATACGCTCCTCTTTCCCGCCCTTTTAGATAATCCTGGCACACTTTCCGAAGAGTCCAGCAGGGGGTTCTTGCAGCTTCAGCAGGGAACTGAGCATGCGCCGGGCTCTTTCGCTGGTCCAAGGCACCTGTTGCTCAGGATGCTCGTCCGGAGAGGCAGGAGGCGCGTCTGCCCTTTTTTCTTCCTCTGCTATGAGTGGGTGGCCCGGGGCCTTTGAGGGAGGCTCCGAGGCTGCTTGGAGGTCTTGCGGGCACATGTACCCCGGTGTGAGTGTCGAGTTGCGTGAGTGGCGGCTCTGCCCGTGCAAAGGGGTCCCGCCTGGAAGGGTGCGTAGAGAGGGGACAAGTCTTCCTTCGGGGTTGGAGTCCGGATCCCATGTTCCCCTGCCGCCCTTCATCATGCAGGGGCCAGGCTGGGGAGGGGGACATGCAAAGGAAAGAATGTGGGGTCTCCAGAAGGGGAGGGGGCGTTTCCTCCATTTCCTGGGGGAGTCGAAGCCGGCTCGAAGTCCTGTTGGTTCTGGGTGCAAGGACGGATGTGCGAGGACAGGAACTGGGGTGCTACTTCCCAGCCTTTTCCCACAACCGCAAAGGGGCTCTTCCTGCAGAAAAGAAGGGAGACGTTGCAGGGAGGTGCAAAAGTGGGGCTGATGTGCAGCATTCGCACCGTGTGCCCGATGAGTCCGGTTCTTGTCAGACTTCTTGAAAGTCTAGGAGTTGAAGTCCAACCGTCTGAATTTGGCTCTGTTTGAAAAAGTGTGGATTAGGCTAAGAAGCAAGGAAACGTGTTTGTAGGAGTTGTATGAATCAGGAAATCATGTTAGGCTTTAAATGGTTTATTCATTTCGGGTGTTAATCCTATATGTGTTTGGTGGTGGTTTGTTTAATTCAGGCTTCTGAAATTCCTAAAGGGATTTGGGTGAAATAATGAATGGGATTCAGCTGGCTAAAGTTTTTCAAGTTCAAAGGTTGATTTGTTTCTTTATAAAAATTGATATATAATAACTCTTACCTCAATTGGTTTTTCTGCAATTCTAATTATCAGTTGAATTATTTTGTGACAAAAGAAATGCAGACCAGCCACGAATCAAGTGGTGGAACCAGAAGAAGATGGCGGGACCCCTCATCAAACCGGAGCAGTTCCCGCAGATGGTCGACGGGCCACAGGAAGCGTGGTCCATGCTGAAGAGCACTGTTCACACTGCCGGCTGCCAACAGCTTGGTTGCACCAAGCCAGGACGGAGACGCATCGAACGAGATACATGGCTCTGGACACCGGAAGTACAAGATGCCGTACACCTGAAGAAACGGCTCTACAAGGCCTTTCTTCAGGACAAGACCAGCGAGAAGCTCTGCGAATACAAGGCGGCCAAAAAGGCAGCCAAGAAAGCAGTAGCGACAGCCAGAAGCTCCCACTACGATGACATCTACGAGAAGCTGAACACGCGAGAAGGCGAGAATGAGATCTACCGCCTAGCCAAAAGCAGACACAGGAAGACCCTGGACATTGACCAGTTTCATGGGATCAACGACGAAAGGGGAAATTTGATCGTCAACCCCAGAGACGCTGCGGAGAGGTGGCGGCAATACTTCGAGAAGATCTCCACCGAGGAGTTCCCACACCCACGAACCCCGCGAGGTGACCCAGTTGAAGGCCCAGTCTCAGGCATTTATGCCAGCGAGGTCGCCGACGCCATCAAGGCCATGAAAAACGGTAAGGCAACAGGACCAGACGACATCCCTGCCGACTTCTGGAAAAAGGCACTACCGGGCTCGGCATTGTGGCTGTGCGAGCTGTTCAACAACATCGTCTCCACGGGAAAAGTGCCACACGACTGGTACCGCAGCACCACTGTTCCGATCTGGAAGGGAAAGGGCAGCCCAGCGGACTGCTCCAACTACAGACCGGTCAGGTTACTGTCACACACTATGAAGATCTTTGAACGCGTCCTTGATAAGCGCATTCGGGACACCGTCGACATCAGCGTCAACCAGGCTGGATTCATCAAGAACTGCGGCACCACCGACGCCATCTTCGGTGTGCGGATGCTGATGGAGGCTCACAGAGAGG
>NW_020769637.1:89138-110007 GCF_900518735.1 Pseudonaja textilis
CGGTGTGCGGATGCTGATGGAGGCTCACAGAGAGAAGAAAATCCCGCTCCACACCGCCTTCCTAGACTTGGAAAAGGCCTTCGACCGAGTCCCGCACGATCTCATCTGGTACGCATTGCGAGACCACGGCGTGCCTGAGCTGCTCGTACAATGGGTCCAACTCCTATACAGATGTCACAAAAGCTGTGTAAAAGCGGCAGCTGGGATATCAGAGGAGTTTAATATTACCGTCGGCGTACACCAGGGCTCTGCTCTCTCACCACTGCTGTTCATTCTGGTGATGGACACAATTACACATGACCTGTACACGCCCGCCCCATGGACGCTGCTCTACGCCGATGATGTGTTCCTGGCCAACCTGTGCAAGGCTGAACTAGAGCACCGAGTCCAACAGTGGCACGACCGCCTCGAGCAGTTCGGGCTCCGGCTGAACCTAAAGAAGTCCGAATACCTGACCACTGACAATGAAATGACAGGCTCCATCCACGTGAACGGGCAGGAGCTACCGCGCACCTCCACCTTCAAGTACCTGGGAACTACTCTTGGGGAAGAAGGCCTACTACAAACTGAGGTGGCAGCCAGGATCAATGCAGCGTGGGGCAAATGGAAGTCCGTCACGGGCGTCCTCTGTGACAAGAAGATGCCGATGCGCCTGAAGGCGAAAATCTATAACTCTGTGGTGCGCCCCGTGGCCATATACGGCGCAGAGTGCTGGCCGACGACCAAAGAAGTCGAAAGCAGACTCCAGATAATGGAGATGCGAATGCTCCGATGGTCGGTAGGCCTCACCCTACTCGATCGCGTCAGGAACGAAGAAGTGCGCAGACGGTTCAACGTCGTGCCCATCCCCACGGTCATGAGGCAGTCCCGGCTACGATGGTTCGGCCACGTGAGCCGCGCCAAGGAAGAATCCATCATCAAATCTGTAATGAAGGTGACTGTCGGGGGAGCGAGACCACGTGGTAGACCTAAACAACGCTGGATGGACACGATCAAGGCCGATCTAGAGATCGCGAAGGCAGACCCGACACACGTGGCAGACAGAGAGGTGTGGAAGCAGTACTCAAGGACATTAGCGGACCTCGCCCGAGCGCGAGACAAACGCTGAAGAAAAAGAAGAAGAAGAAGAAGAAGTTGAATTATTTTGTGTCAACTTTGCCAACAGGGCTAGTTAACCAGTTTGGGGTCAGGGCAAATTGTGTGAAGCAGCCTTCGTCTTATAGTATGACTTTGCTCCCCAAAAGCAAGCTCTGAAAAACGAAGTGGGCATCCTAAGCCATTGCCGTTTCCTTGGCATTTCATTTGATGTGAACTCAACCTTCATGCCATCATTAGAATGTTGTTCCTACTTAGTATTATTCCATGTCAGGGGTCTTTTTCCTTTTCTTCACTGAGACTCCTGACGAAAGCTAAAGTTTTCTTTCCTGACATAAGCCATTTTTGGAATTTTGTCCTCTATGGCTCTTGTTACTTACAAAGATACAAACTTAAAAATACAAGAGTGAGGAACATCCTTAGTAAATGTCTAATGCCCAAACGTCTCAATATGAAGCACAAGAAACGTGTAAACATTCTGTGTTATATTCCAGTTTCTTAAGCTTCCTTGAGTTTTGGCGACTTTATGAACCCTAAGTGTAGGGTAAATGTCGATCTTAACATTAAAAAAAAGTTAGCCTACACTTTGAGGAAAAAAGAAATAGAAAATCCTCCAAATTTATATTTGCTAAGATTTGTTTTATATTCCAGTAGAATACCTAGAAGCAAACAAAGTAATAACCAAAATCCAATATGGGTTTGTCAAAAACAAATCATGCCAGGCTAATCTTACCGCATTCCTTGACAAAGTGACAAAATTAGTGGACCAGAGGAATGTTGTCAGTATAATTTACTTGGACTTCAGTAAGGCATTTGACAAAGTATATAGACCATAACCTACTACTTGATAAAAGAGAAAAATGTGGGTTAGACAGCATCACCACCAGATGGATTTGTAACTGACTGACCAACTGCACTCAGCGTGTAGTCCTCAATGGAACTGCATCTACATGGAGGGAGGTATTAGGTTCGGCTCTGTATTAGGTGCAGTACTCTTCAACATATTCATCAATGACTTGGACAAAGGGATAGATGGGGAACTCGTCAAATTTGCAGATGATACCAAGCTACCAAAACATAGGCTTAAGATACAGAAGGATCTTGACAGACTTGAACATTGGGTACTGTCTAACGAAATGAAATTCAATGGTGACAAAAAGTAAGGTTCTACATTTAGGCAAGAAAAACAAAATGCACAGGCACAGTATATGTGGTACCTTGCTCAATAGGTGGTGACTCTGAGAGGGATGTTGGAGTCCTAATGGATATTCACTTAAATATGATCCAGCAGTGTGCTGCAGCTGCCGAAAAAGCCAACACAGTTCTAGGTTGCATAAACAGAGAATCAAGATCATGTGAAGTATTGATACCACTTTATAATGCCTTGGTAAGGCCACATTTGGAATAGTGCATCCACTTTTGGTCGCCACAATGTAAAAAAGACTCTAGAAAGAATGCAGAGAAGAGCAACAAAGATGATTAGGGAACTGGAAGCTAAAACATATAAAGAATGATTGCTGGATGTGTCTAGTTTTACAAAAAGAAGGACTAGGGGTGACATGATAGCAGTCTTCTGATATCTCAGGGGCTGCCCCAAAGAAGAAGGAGTCAAACTATTCTCCTCTTCTTTCCCCCACCCCATGGTATTTTAATTTTATATTCTCTTTTCCATAATCTGTTTATATCATTTTGCAGTTTCCCCCTTTTCTCCAGTCACAGATTAGATGTTATTTCCCCCACACTTCATTTGTCCTCCAAGTAGTCTTATTTTGAGGTAAAATTTCTGGAATATCCACAAGATTCAGCTTCTTTCCCATTTTGGAATTAGTTTTCTTTTTCATCAGATTATTTCCTTTGTCATAAGCAGCCACTCATTGAGGTCTTCCGGTTATTCTTAGGCACTGAGAGCCAAGAATTTGCCAAGTGCAGGTGTATATACAGAACTAGAGAACAAAAACACGATAGAAATCTCAAGTTTTCTTGATTGTGCCTTCCCTACCCACCAGCCCCATCTCTCTCTCTCTCCTTCAGGCTGGAGTTCGCAACAATCACAAGATACAAATTGTGTTTCTCAGAGAGCCTCCTTGTCTTCTGACCACCTGGCCATTTCTGACAGGATTTGGCTCCTTTGGAGGCCCCCTCCAAAGTCTGGGAATACTTCCGTGTAATTGTTCTTTAGGGAAATGAGTTCAAATGCTGCAGAGATTTCCTCCCATCTCCACAGATGGTTCCTGGACAGGAAGGAGAGGAAGATGGGAGAGACTACCGCCTCTGGAGATGGCGATGCCTTTCTCGGGCAGGAACCGTTCCTCCTGTTCCCATGCCCATCATCCCTTCCCCTCCTCTTGGGAAGGTAGAAAAACGTTACTTTACCGGTTCTGCGGGCGTGGCTTGGGTGGGCATGGCTTGGCTTGGTGGGCATGGCAGGGGAAGGATACTGTAAAATTTCCATTACCTCCCCACTCCTGAGGGAAGGTTACTGCAAAATCCCCATTCCTTCCCCATCCCACTAACCTGCTTTCCAGCTCCGTTCTCCTGTGCAGGGCAACAAGAAGACCCAGCCAATCAGGCAGAGAATAGATGGGGGCAGGGCCAGTCAGAGGTGGTATTTGCTAGTTCTCCAGAACTGGTCAGAACCTGCTGAATACCACCTCCGCGACACTCCCTTTCCTACCCTTTTGAGCGGGGCTCTTCAAACTTGACAGCTTTAAGACTTGTGGACTTCAACTCCCAGAATTCCTCCTCCAGTCATGTTAGCTCAGGAATTCTGGGAGTTGAAATCCACAAGTCTTAAACTTGCCAAGTTCGAAGACCCTTGCTCTTGAGCACGAGCACCTGCTTTTCACATAGACCCCTCCAGGAGGCGCCCTCTAAACAAGAGAAAAAGAACACCAAGCGCTTTCCCATTGATCCACTGGAGGGCGACGGTTACCGTGTGCTTTCCAGAGGAGGCTGCGAAGGAAGTGACATCACAGCCGTGCCGCTCTAGGACGCCGCGTTCTCTCCCTTTAACCCCTGGAGCGCTTCAAGGAGGCGGAGAGGCTGCGGGAGAGTCTGGCGGGAAGGAGATCCAGACGTGCCCGGGTGAGCGGAGGCGGGGGCGGGGGGCTCGTCCCTGCAAAAGGAGGCGGAGGTAGGAGAGACCCCGCGCCCGGCCCTCCTGCGGGTTGAACCCCCGGTCCATGCTCCCTAGTCGCCCTCTCCATTGCAGGGGATGCAATGGGCTCCCGCCCCGCCCCGTGTCCGGGGAAGAGCCCGAGTGGGGCGAGAGGGGAGGGTCGGCCTTGCGGAGGCCCAGCAGAAGAAGAGAGAAGCCGGGCGGCCTCTCCAGCTGCCTTCTTCCCGGCCTGCACGGGGAGGACCTCGGCTCTGCGCTGGGATGACCTGCTTGGGGCTCAGGGCAGGTTGTGTGAATCTGCCTGCGTATCAGAGGGAGACACCCCGGAGAAGGGAAACGGGGCATCCTTAACCAGGGTCATTTCTTGGCATTTCATTGGATTTGATCTAAACTTGCATGGCTTGTTCCCCAGTTTTGGGTTCAGCAGGTGGTGTAAGTCCTTCTTGGAGGGGAATGCAGTTTTTGAAAGGAAGCTTTTCCTTGTGATCAAAAGAGATACAGATAACAGATAATCAAAGTTGGGAAGGACCTTGCAGGTCATCTAGATTCTAGTCTAACATCCTAAAATGCCCGCCAAATGCACACAAATCCATGCACACAAAAAAGAAAAACCCTATCTGCTAAATGCCAGTCCGATCGTTGACCAGCTCAGAAAATTCATTCCTTCACATGGGGATGACTTGTGGTTCAGTGTTTAAATGCTCCACTTTTTAAATACTTGGAATTTATTTTCTTTTCCATCTCAGGTGGAATTGGAAGTGATTTCTACATCTTCGCATATCAGCAAAAAAAGACAGGCGGAAAAAAACCACAGAATTTCAAGAAACGGACCTATGAATGAAGTGTCTAGGAGATCAAGAAGATTCCTTGTACCCATTTGGAGTTGCTTTACTGGACAGAGAAAGGATGGAGACACAACCTTTAGGAAATGAGGGAAATGGAAACGGCCCTTTTGCTGGCAGCTGTGGGGACATCTGGGCAAGAACTGAACAGAAGATCATGGAGGAGGGAACTATCCTCCGTTCAGAAGTTCAGCCCTGGAACTTAAGGAGCCTCCAATACCAGGAGGCTGAGGGTCCCCGAGGGCTTTGCAGCCGACTCCACGTCTTTTGTAGGCAATGGCTGAGACCAGAAAGACACACCAAAGCCCAGATGCTGGACCTAGTTGTTCTGGAGCAGCTCCTGGCTCTCCTGCCCCCAGAGATGGAGGGCTGGGTGCGGGAGTGTGGAGCAGAGAGCAGCTCCCAGGCGGTGGCCCTGGCCGAAGGCTTCCTCTTGAGCCAAGGGGAGGAGCAGAAGGAGCAGGTCAAGTTGCAGGTGAGAGACCTTCATCTCAGGATGGTTTTAGGGAATAAAGAATGTGTGTGGATTCTGCATCCCTCCCTCCAAGACTTCTCTGGCATTCAGACTTACATGGAAACCTTTTCCTAATCCTTGTAGGATATTGTTCCATTCGTTTCTCATTCAGACTCGCTGATGGATATTGGGGGCTTTCCAATTTGTATTCAGAGAATAAGAATCAGCCTAATGTTCTGGAGTGTTCATTAACTCTTCTCCTTTCTCCTATTTTAAGTCTGTTGTGAAGATCAGAGGTCCCGAGGGATGGAGAAATCCATCAAATCCCTTTCAGGAGATGCTTTGGAGGAGGATCTCTCTGGAAGATCCAAGTCAGGACATCGCAGGAGGTAATTGAAGGTTCTCCCACTCCCCAGAGAAATCCCAGGTACTCCTGTTTCCCCATTCCAGTGGTGGTATTCTACTGGTTTGGCTGAGCCGGTAATGGTGATGAGCAGCGGAGACCGTACCGGTTCTCTCCAATGTTCTGTATTGGGCTCAGGCTCTCACACTAACCTTTATGTCCTGATTGTGAAGTCCTGCAACTGCTGTGTGGCAGCTGCTGAAGCATCAGGGAGAGTGCAGGATTTCAGGAGGTGACTCAAAATGCCTCTGCAAAGTGTACATTTGGCACACGCATGCAAAATGTGCATGCGCGCAAAGCGCGCCCACCAACCCACGCCCACCAAACTAGTGGTAAAAATATTTGAAACACACCACTGCTCCACTCCCCAGAGAAATGCCAGCTATCTCATTTTTTCTTTCATCTCTCTTCTGTAGAATAGTCCTATTATGTTAATTATGGATATTAAAATTTTGTCTCCCATGCAGTGAAGAATAGAATGAAGATAATGCCAGCTTATGATGGAATTGAAACAATCGTTGAACCCACAACTCAAGTAAGAAGCATAATAAAAAATAAGGCTATCACAGTGTTAGCATCTGTTAAGTAGAGAGTGATCCTTTCAGTAATTCTTTGACATGCTATTGTGCAAGACTGCTGAATAATAACTGAAATAATTACATTAGCACATAACCATTTTTAAAAGGCCGCACTTTTTAATAAAATGCTAAAAAGAATCTCATCCCTCATTTTCTTCTGTAAATACAAGATGGAGTCACTGAGAAGTGGGGTTTCCAAGGCCCATCTGCCAGTTGATTCTTTCCATGTGCAGAAAATCTTGAAGATAGACGAAAGGAAGGAAAGAAAGAAGAAAGAAAGAAAGAAAAAGAAAGAAAGAAAGGAAGGCAGGCAGGCAGAGACAGACAGACTGACCCAGAAGAAAGCTATGGTTCCTTTCACTGAATGTGTGATGGCCCGGGGCAGGACACAAAGGCAACACAGATAATAAGAGTCCCTTTATTAGCTCCAACTTTGCCCCCAATGTTCAGGTTACCTTCTGGCTGGAGAAAAACTCCCAGGAACAGCCTTTGATTGCAGAGAATTAAGTCCAAAACATGAGTAACACAAAATGTAACTATAAATCCAATCAAGCCAAACTGAGGTAATTTGTTTGGCAGGGCAGAAGCAAGAATTTTAGATGTGAAGGCATGGCAAAACTCACACAGTTGGGAAGACGCCAGGAACACAGATAAGCAAAGACAAAACATGATAAAGCCACGTTTGCTCCCAGCAGCTGCCTCAGTCAGCATTCAGTTCTTTTAAACTTTCATTCCCAGGTGTGGCTAATGAAGGGAATCAGGGCCCTTTCCTTCCCCGTAAGCCATGCAACCCATGTTTTTCTCTTCTCCGTTCCTCCCTGTGTGCCTTAGGATGAAGAGGGGGTGAGCCTGGGTCTTCCTCTGAACTCCCTCTCCCTTGTTCTACCTCTCTCCTGCTCTGCCTGGCCAGACTTTGCCCTTCCCCAGTTTCCTCCACAGCCAACAGAGCCACACTCCTGCTCCCTGTCAGCTGTTTGTCTTCCTCCTTGGATTTAGACTCTGACAGGGGCATGACAGAATGGCACTAAATATGTATACATGTATAAATATGTATATCTGTACTTGTAGTGATTTAAACAATAGGACAGATCATGTAAATTCCCCTGGTTTTATTCTGTTGTGTTTTCCTTGTTCAGGAGAGTCTTGTGTCCTTTGAGGAAGTGGCTGTGTATTTCTCTGAGGAGGAGTGGTCACAGCTGGATCCTCATCAGAAAGTGCTGCATCGGGAAGTCATGCTGGAAAATCATACGAACGTGGTGTCTCTGGGTAAGAGTTTGCTTCTCCCAGCAGTGTGTTCGGGAAGACATTCTGTAATTAAATGGTATCAGCAATATATTTTTATTATAATTTTATTAAAGCACTTTTATTAGAATAAAAAGTTTTGAAGAGGAAATTAAGGTAGAGTAAGGTGATAAATAAGAAAAAAGTATAATAAAATGAAAAAAAGGAAAAGAATAGAACCATATTAAATGTTAAAATTTAGCTTCTTTCTCTAAGGTCACACAATAGTTTTTTTACATAATGGCTCCTTTCTAACCTTCAAACTTACAGATCACAAATTCATTTTTTCTATTTTTTTTTAGCAAGAATTCCAACAAGGGTTTTCAAGCACTAATCAATATACCATTTCCTGTAATCAAGTTGAATAAAATAGAACAGAACAGAACAATAGAGTTGGAAGGGACCTTGGAGGTCTTCTAGTCCAACCCCCTACTTAAGCAGAGAACCCTGTATCATTTCAGAAAAATGGTTGTCCAATCTCTTCTTAAAAACTTCCAGTGTTGTCAAATTCACAACTTCTGGAGGCAATTCCACTGATTAATTGCTCTGTCAGGAAATTTCTCCTTAGGCCTAAGTTGTTTTTCTCCTTGATTAGTTTCTACCCATTGCTTCTTGTCCTGCCCTCAGGTGCTATGGAGAACAGCTTGACTCCCTCTTCTTTGTGCCTGCAGTTTGATCTTTGCCCCTAACTTTCTATCATTTTTATTTCTCCTTTCTTTGAAGGTAATAACGGGCAGGAAAATGAAAATTCCACAGAACCATTCCGAGTGATCCCTCATAAAGACAGTCTGGAGAAGCCTGCAAATCAAAAAGTAGAGATGCATGAGAGAAACCAATCAAGCAATTGGAATCAGGAAAGTTTGTCTTCCGTTGATGCTCCAGTGCAAGACTTTCTTGCCCAACAAGGAAAAATAAAGAAAAAATACATTATGAAAAATGTAAAACTATTCAAAGACAAATTAGTTGCGAATGAACATTATCCAAACCAAACCAAAGGACAAAGTAAAATATGCAGAGACAATGGAAAAAAATCCACTCTTTCTTGTGAAAATGGGTCCCACACACATCAGAAAAGCATCCAGGTAGGAGAGAAGTTATACACGTGTTTGGAGTGTGGAAAGAGCTTCAAAAGAAGCAGTCATCTTATTTCCCATAACTGGATCCATATAGGGGAGAAGCCTTATAAATGTCTGGAGTGTGGAAAGAGCTTTTGTGAAAACATTTCTCTTACCGTTCATAAAAGGATCCACACAGGGGAGAAACCATATAAGTGCTTGGAATGCGGAAAGAGCTTCAGAACAAGCAGTCATCTTACTTATCATAACGGGATCCACACCGGGGAGAAGCCTTATAAATGCACGGAGTGTGGAAAAGCCTTTATTAAAAACAGCCATCTTATCTCCCATGCACGAATCCACACAGAAGAAAAGCCATATAAGTGCACGGAGTGTGGAAAGAGTTTCAGAGAGAGCCGTTCCCTTACATCTCATAAAAGGATCCACACAGGAGAGAAGCCATATCAATGCACAGAGTGTGGAAAGGCCTTTATTCAAAGCAGTCACCTTACTTCCCATAAGTGGATCCACACAGGGGAGAAGCCATATAACTGCATGGAGTGCGGAAAGGGCTTCAGCCAAAGGAGTTCCTTTATTTCCCACAACTGGATCCACACAGGGGAGAAGCCATATAAGTGCCTTGAGTGTGGAAAGGGCTTTATTAAGAGCAGTCATCTTACCTCCCATAAAAGAATCCACACAGAGGAGAAGCCATATAAGTGCACGGAGTGTGGAAAGAGTTTCAGAGAGAGCCGTTCCCTTACCACTCATAAAATGATCCACACAGGAGAGAAGCCATATCAATGCACGGAGTGTGGAAAGACCTTTATTCAGAGCAGTCAACTTACTTCGCATAAAAGGAAACACACAGGGGAGAAGCCATATCACTGCATGGAGTGCGGAAAGAGCTTCAGTCATAATAGTTCCTTTACTTCCCATAAAAGGATCCACACAGGGGAAAAGCCGTACAAATGCATGGAGTGTGGAAAGGGGTTCAGTCAAAGGAGTTCCTTTACTTCCCATAAGAGAATCCACACAGGGGAGAAGCCTTATAAATGTGTAGACTGTGGAAAGGACTTCACTACAAGCAGTTATCTTAACTCTCATAAAAGGATCCACACAGGAGAGGAGCTCTTCAAGTGCATGGAGTGTGGAAAAGGCTTCTGTCAAATTTCATCCCTTATGAGACACAAAAGAATCCATTCAGGGGAAAAGCCATATAAATGTGTGGAGTGGGAAAATGACCTAATTTTCCATACACAGATCCATTTTGGTGCAAATCCATTTAAATTCCAGATTTAGTTGGTGAAATCTATGCATTTCCTATTTGTTTATAGGAAGTGGGGTGGGGGTGGGGGTTGAGTCTGCACTCGCAACTGGAAACCCCAGAGATAAAATTACCGATGGAAACACAAACAATGAACACACCTGTTTTAATACTAGTGTGGATTTTTCATATTAGTGTCAATATGACGGTGGCAAACACTATTTTATATAAATAATGAAAATCTTTTTTTTCTTTAAGTTAACCTTGTTTCCAAATAGGGTCAATTCCAAGAAAATGTCTGTTTTAATTATCTCAGATTCTGGACTATGCAATTTTATATAAGATGTCAATATTGTAGACTTGCAAGGGAATTTTTCACAAATTGTTTTCTACTTGATCCTCATTGTGGAAGAGTTATCAACAGGTAGACAATTTACATCTACCCTCTTCCCAGAAATAGAAGCAGTAAAATTCCCAAGACACTTCTTCAAAATGCTTTATTCTTCCTTCAACTATGGAAGACATGCAGATGGAAGTTCACTTAATCCATAGCCACTTCCCATAATTCAAACTTTTTACCTAGTCTTTCCCCCTCCTTTCTCATTCCTTAATATGTTCATAGTTTATCAGCAGACATTCACTTCTCTGTCCTCCCAAATGACCATGTGGAGAATTGAATCTTGACATACATGTTGATGTAGACTGTGGAAAGAGATTCAGGATGTCGAATTCTCTCACAAAAAAGGAATAAAAAAGATAAGCCTCTCAAATGCCTGTGCAAAAGACTTTTCAAGCATCAGAGATGTTATATCTATTGTGTCACAAGGGCTAAGAAAAAGTTTAAATTAGATTTAAATAAAATTAAGTATTGGTATGGTTATTTTCCAGTGATATGTTAAATCCTTTTTCACTTCACTGTATTAAAATAAGTACCTGAGAGCCAGTAAGCATTTTTTCTGGTGAAATGCAGAGTTTTGATGTTGCATGGGAGGAGGGTTACAACAGCCTCAGTCTCATATTCACCAGAGACTGTTAATAAAGAAAGGGTGGGAAAGCTGTAGTTTCTCATTACAGACATGGAAATCAAATGGGCAATGTGAGGGGATTTTGCTTTCTAGGATTGGATATACAACAACATAGCAGATCTATACACAATGTGGCACAACCATTCTCCAACAACATGCTATTGCTGTGGGTTAACTCCTATCTTTCCAGATCATGCACATTAGCATTGCCAAATAATTAGGTGTTTAATACTCAGTCCCAGCAAAAATCCCCAAGTCTGTAAGGTACCATACCAGCCTCACATTGGTTGGGATAAAGGACTGCTTCAATGTGGTTGATTTGCTGATTGTTTGATCAAGTCCAAGGAAGAATCCACTGAGATATGCTGCTCATCTTAGCTTTTGGTTCTAGCAGGTGACCAACGTCCCTCTTGCCTACCTGAAATAGTTTCCAGTCTCCATAAAACAGTTTCCTTCCACTTGCCATTTTCTTGATCTTTTCTCATACACGCTTAGCCACTCTCTGTCTTGGTACCATCTTGTCTAAGCTAAGGAGCGGGGTGGGTATAGCTACCTCTGGACCTTGACAGCTGTGATTCAATTGGCCAGAAAGGTGTAAGATTGGTGTGGATGCTTATGAGCAAACGCTGAGTGGGAGGATGAATGCCTCAGTGTCAAAGCCGATTTCTGGGTTTCTGTGGCTAGAAACATGCACAGCCCTTTGGGGAAAAGAAGGAACTGAGCAGCACTGGGCTGTTAGGGCAAAAGTGGTGCTGCCTGGTTGAAGCGCAGGCATCAACTCCAGATCCAGAGGAAGAACAACACAATTAGCAATTTGAAGGAACATTGCTTTGAAATAGCTTTTCAATCACTTTTCCTCCACCATTTCTTCCTTCATTTGGTAATTCCAGCTTTTCTCCAGTCACGAGACATAATTTCCTCCCCCCTTTGTGAGGTAAAATCTCTCGAATATCCACAAGTTTCAGTTTTTCCTCCGTTTTGGTATCGTTTTTCTCTTTTTTTTTCCTACAGCGTTATTTGTAGGCATCCAGAGCTAAAAATTTGAGAAGGGCAGCTGTGTGTATACTGAAGTAGAGAAATAACAACTGATAGAAGCCTCCCAATTCCTGATTGTCGCTTCCCTGCCTGTGTCCCATCTTCCGCCACATCAGGCCAAAGTTCAAAATAAGCTGTGTTTCCCAGAGAGGCTCCTGGCCCTCGTCTTCTGACAAGATTTGCTCCCTTTTGAGACTCCTCCAATCTCTGTAGAGCCTTCAGGGGGACGGGTTCTTGAGGGAATCGAGTTTGGATCCTCCGGAAAGATTTTTCTGCATCTCCACAGATGGTTCTTTGACAGGAAGATAGAGAAAGTGCCGCCTCTGGAGACGCCGCCGCCCTTCTCTTCTGACAGAGAGCCATTGATTACTCTTATTCCCACGCCCATCATCCCCATCATCATCATCCCCTCAGACGCTCTCATCCCTTCAGGCGTTCTCCTCTTTCCCGCCCTTGAAGCGACTCGTTGCGCGCAGAATCCACCAGGGCGCGCGCTCAGCTTCAGGAGACAACTGAGCATGCGCCGGATTCTTCGGCGGGTATATGGCACGTGTTGCCCTGGGCGTTCGTGGGAAGAGGGTGGAGGCGCCTCTGTCATTTCTGACCTCCCCCAACCCCGGCTGTGAGACTCCAGTTACTGTCGGAAAGCGTTGCACGGACGCGGAAAACGACGAGACTCCCGAGTTACGTGAGTGGCATGCAAAGGGGTCCCGCGCTGGAGGGGTGCTGGGAGAGGGGCCAAGTCTTCCTCCGGGGTTGGAGTCCGAGGCCCATTTTCCCATGCAGGAGCCATGCGGGAGAGGGAAGCAAAGGAGAGGAATGGGGGTCGCCCGAAAGGAAGGGTTGTTTCCCCCCATTTCCTGAGGGAGCCTCTGCATGGGGGGAGGGGTAGGCTGGCCAGAAGGCTTCCTCCTGGCTCTGGGTGTGAGGACTGGAACTGGGGTGATGCTTTCCAGCCTTTCCCCACGATCTCAAAGCCGGCAGACAAAGAAGGGAAACGTTGCAGGGATGGAGGTGCAAAAATGGGGCTGAGTCACAGCATTCGCACTGTGTGCCTCACATTGTTGTCAATATTGGCTCTTTTAAAGTGTGGGAGTTGAAGTTGGAAAAAGACAGGATTAGGCTATAAACATGGGCACTCTGCTTCTAAGAATTGCATGAAAACAGAACAAGTTAAGCAGTAGCTGCTTTATTTATTCAGGTATTAGTCCTAGATGTATATTGGATGATGGTTTGTTCATTTGGGTTTCTGGAATTTGGGGCCAGGAGGACAATGGGTTTCAGCTGGCTAAAGCCTTACTATAAGTTCAAATGTTGATATATTTACTTATGAAATAGATTTATATACCACTCATCTCAATTGCTATTTGTGACCTGAGGCATTTAAATCTCTCCCTGGCTGTAGAGATTAATAGAATAAATGATTAGAAAATTGAAATCCAAAACATGAAATATATTTATATAGTATTTTTATAAAAGTTTATCTAGAAGGATTCTTCTGAATTTCCCTCAGTGGCAGGGAGGGAATATTTTCTTTTTCTTTGGGGAAGGATTTTCAGTAGTTAGTCACCTTGGGTTTCTAGAAAGTTCTTTGGATTTCCATTTTATAAATGTAAGCAGGAGATCCCTCTGAAGACCATCCCTGATCAGTTCAATCTGTCTTATGTGGGAGACTGAACCATCTTAAGGTAACTACTTTCAAGCTCTGTATTTTATGTGAACTTGGCCTCAGGAATTGGTTTGCCAGTTTGGGCTCAGGGCAAATCGGCTGAAGCTGCCTTTGTATAATAGTGTGACTTTGTTCTTAAAAAGCAAACCCTAAAAATGGGAAATGAAGCATCTTAAGCCAGGGTCATTTGTTTGGCATTTCATTTGATTTGAATTCAATCTTCATAGCATTGTTAGAATCTTGTTCCTTTCAGATTCTTTTCACTCAGTATTATTCCATATTGGGGGGTCTGAAGCCCCTCAGAAAGACAAACTTCCTTGTTTGCGGAGAAGCCATTTTAAAATTTAATCTTTTTCACTCCCCCATGGCTCCAAGTACTTATCTGTCAAGGGCACGAAACATGCAATATCTCAATATTAAGCAGGAGGAAGGTACATACATATTCTGTAGTCTGTTTGTAACCTTTTGGGGATTTGGCACATTGTATGAAAGCTGATTATAGAATAAAAGTAGACCTTACATTTTTAAAAAGTTAGCCTTCTCTTAGGAGAACAAAGAAATAGAAAATGCCCCAAAGCTCATTTGTTTTATAATCCAAGTTTGGGAATATAAGCTAGAAAAACATTTTGCACCACACCAAGAAATAGTCACAGATGATGCATCTGCTCAATTCCACTGCAATCCTTCACCAGTTCAGGAAGATGCTCTTTTCCATGAGGATAAATGTGTTCAGTGCTTAAATCCACCACCTTTGCATTCTTCTAGTTTATATTCTTTTCATCTTATTTATACAAACCAGAGTCGTTGGAACAAAGTTTGCAATACCAAAAAATTACCTCTTGTGCCAAGAGGGCTGGATAGCCTTCTGTGGTCAGTCCTGCTGCTACAGAAGAGGGCTCAATATTGACTCGGCCTTTCATCCTTCTGAGGTTGGTAAAATGAGGACCCAGATTGTTGGGGTAATATGTTGAGATTATAAACCAAATAGTGCTGTAAAGCACTATAGGGTGGCATATAAGTCTAAGTGCTATTGGCATTGCTACCAAAACGATCCTATGAATTGAAAGGTGTTTGGAGATTCACAGGATTCCGCAGACCTGTTTGGAATTGCATTACAGGACAGAGGAAGGAATGGAGGAACAACCTTCACCATGTGAGGGAACAGGAAAAGGCCCTTTGACTGTTGAGTCTGGCAACTGTGGGAAAATCTGGGCAAGAACTGGTCAGAAGATCCTGGAAAAAGAAACCATCTGTTTAGAGGTTCAGTCCTGGAACTTCAGAAACATACAATACCAAGAGGCTGAAGGTCCCCGAGGACTTTGCAGCCGACTCCACAAGTTTTGTACGCAATGGTTGAGACCAGAAAAGCATACCAAGGAGCAGATGCTAGATCATCTTGTTCTGGAGCAGTTCCTGGCCCTTCTGCCCCCGCAGATGGAAAGCTGGGTGCTGGATTGTGGAGCAGAGACCAGCTCCCAGGCGGTGGCCTTGGCAGAAGGTTTCCTCCTAAGCCAGGCAGAGGAGCTGAAGGAGCAGGTCGAGTTGCAGGTAAGATGTCTTTGTCTCGTGAGTCCAGAAGAGAATAAAGAATGTGTTTTCATTCTTCACCCCTCCCTCCCAGACTTCTCCTGTCTTCATGGAGAGGTTTCCCAAATTCTAAGAGTACATTGTTCCATTGACCATTCTAGAAAAGGGGCCGCCAACCTTTTGGACCTCGGGGACCACCAAACTCATAATTTTAAATCCCGCGGACCAGAGACCCTGGGAAAATCTCCCCAAAAGTCTGCAGGAAATTTCTCCACTTCGTTTTCCTACCAATCGATCATTATTTTGGATCACAGGATACTGTCTCCAGCTCCGTTCGGGAGGGTGGGGGGCGACTTTTGGCTTCATGTAAGGAAAGTAGCAAAAGTCTTTCTTTCTCTTGCCCAAATTCCGCCAGAAATGAATCTTTATGAGACTCATTTCTGGTGGAATTTGGCACTGACGCAGTCTCTTGGAGCAGGATACCTTGCAGGGTCCCAAAGACTCATTTCTGGCAGAGTTTGGTCGAGAGAAAGAAAGACTTTTGCTGCTTTCCTTGTGTGTAGCCAAAAGCAGAAGAAAAAAGAAGTGGAAAGAAGCAACCCAGTGGCCAAGCCAGGCACAAGGGGAGAGAGGGGCAAGTTCTGCCTCCCTCTGCTCTTTTCCCCCTCCCCTTAGTACCTCATTTTGTTCACAATGCAAGCGACACAAGCCTTGTGTTCCACGGGCCATGTGTGCGGCACAGCCTTGAGTTCCCACGCAGCTTGGTTTAATTGCTTTGGGGTGACATTTCTCTGCAGATCACCAACATTTTCTCGCAGACCACCAGTGGTCCCCGGCCCACTGGTTAGCAACCATTGTTCTAGAATATAAATTGGAGACAGGTTTTTGTTTCTTATATTGCAGGATCTGTGATAGATATTGGGGGCATTGAAGTTGTGTTTCGATAACATGAACCAACTTCATGTCATGTGATATCTGTTACTTTTTCTTCTTTCTCCTTCCATTTCAAGTCCTTCACTGTGGAGATCACAGATCCTAAGTCACAGAGGAATCCGTCAAAACCCCTTCAGGAGCAATTTTTCAGGGGGAACTCTCAGGAAGATCCAAGTCAGGATACCTTAAGAGGTAATCAGAGATCCTTCCTTTTCTAAGAGAAATCCCAGCTATCTTACATTTTCTATATCTTCTGTAGAATGCCTCTTCCAGGTGAGTCTGAGTGCTGCCACCACCAGGTTGGCCTTCCAAGCGGAGTAATTACGGGGAGGGGAGGCAGTAAATCCAGACGGGCTGTGTGGCCACTGTCCCCATTAAGACTGTGGGCAAGCAAAGAGATGGGACAGAGTGACTGGCCGATCATGGGGGGGCTCGTCCTTGCAGCCATGGCACCAACAGGCAGAGGCGGAGGCACGGGGGTGGTGGGAAGCAGGCGATCCAGATACACCTCTTTAATGGTACATTTAAAGGGAATAATATTTTGATCCCCATGCAAGATTCCTGCAGAAAGAAAGAAAACTATTCTTTCCAGTTCAGGAAAGGAATTGTGGAGGAGTCTTAGGGCAAGAATTTTAGGGCTTTCTGCAAAGAGAAGAAGTTGGGTCTCCGAATGGTCCAAAAATGGTGAGCAGAATACAATAACCTCAGTCAACAGGTAGACAAGGGAATTGGTAAGAAGCTCAAGTATGGATCAGGTCGGCAACCATTATTTCCTCAATTGGAGGACATCAGCTGTGAATGTATTACTGACAGGAGAGCACAGGCTTTGTGTTAGTGTTTGGGGACAAACCCCCAAAAACAGAATGTGCAGCAGCAGTCAAGCCAGGCAGCCAAATGAGAGAGGAAGGGCCCTAGAGTTTACATACACTGATGACAAACACTGTTTGTAGTTTAAATAGTTGTTTAATCCAATTAGAGTTTAAGCATTGTCAATCAGTCCATATGTCATTCACAAATATATCCATTCAGTAACTTAGTCCATTTACTAGTCAGTTCTATATCCTTATCTGCTTGTAAAGATATCTTCTCCTCTGATACCTTTCCTTTTGAAGACAACGCTGAGTATTCACAGGATATCAGCACATCAATGAAATAGTCCTTTCGTTCAGGTATTCAAACAGTTGTAGCAAACAGTAGCAAACAAAACAGTAGCAAGCAGATAACAAGCAGGGAGAGCAAGCAGAGAGAGGTTACGTTTCTCTTACTGCCTTTTATTGCCGTTTTGTAACCGCACCCTTAATTAATTACAGGCAGTTTGGTGCTTAAAGCTACAAGTTACAAACACCCAAACCTTGGTTTATATATTTATTCACCCAAACTTAGTTGGTGTATCAATGTTATACCCAACACTTTGGTAGTGCGCAGGGCTGATATTCAAGCATTTGGCCTTGCAATGGCACCAGAGTTCAAAATATCCCCTGAAGAATTCAAAGCATGACAACACGGGCTGCATGACTTCCTTCAGCGATATAAACTGTCTCGTCCGTGTGCGGTGGGAGGTGAGTTATTCAGCTCAGCTGATCATCCTGATACCACGTTTCCCCCCAAAAGTAGCCCTAATGCATCTTTTGGAGTCCCAAAAAATATAAGACCGCAGGCTTATTTTGAGGGTAACATGGCATTTTATTAATTATCCATTTAAAAATTCTGTCTTCCTCACAGGGAAGAATAGAAGAGAGTCGACTCCTAGTTATGATGGAGCTGAAGCAATAGTTGAACCTGAAACTAAAGTAAGAAAAGAATAATACAAAATGTGTATCACAGAATTAGCATCTGCTGAAGAATCATCCTATTAATAATTTTTGACATGGAATTGGGCAACCCCGCTCAATAATCAGTAAAAGAATCACGTTGCCACTTTACCATTTTTAAAAGAGCTTTGTTTATAACCAGTGATAGGAAAAGTAATCACACAAAAGTTGAGACAAACCGGATTGTAAAAATACAAAGAGGACCATATCAAGCCACTTTTGGCCTGCAAAACCATTTATAATCATCCGATTTGTGCCTGGTTTAGGGTCCAAAGGATCCAGCTTTGGGTAGGATGAAAATACTCTTTCCAGGCAGCTTTCTCCTCTTCAGCCAAGAGGAGCTACAAGTTGGGCTACAAATAGTGGCTTCCTTGTAAGGAGAAGCAGAAACAGAGTTATATCGGATATTGATGACACTCCACATAAATTCCTGGTTGCCTCTCAGCATTTTTATGAAGGTGTTGATCATGTATAGGTGTCACCGTTCTGATTAATGAACCCAAGCAAATCATAACTCCGAGGCATGAATTTTCCTCAAAGAACGTCTTTATTGGATACGTCATGTTGGCACAATTAAATGCAAAACCAACTCTAAATATTTCCCGCAGTTTCAGTATAATTAAAACAGGAAATAATCCCCAAATATCACAGGTCACATTGGCCAATTGGGTGGGCTCTCCAGACACTCCTCTCTGACTCCATCATCTGTAGAGACGACCCTGAGAAAGTTCTGTACTGTGTCTAGCAAAGCATTCCATTCTCTACCCCCACCCCTGAATGTGGAAACTGGAGTGGGAAAATGACTTCTGCCAGGTTCAATTAGAAGATGACAATAGGATTGTTCCTTCTTAGGGACAGTACATTCTTTTTACTTAAATGGTATTTTTTTCTGCAAACCCAGGATGTATTGGAGTCAGTTATAGCAATAGCATTTGGCTTATATACTATTTTATAGTGATTCACAGCACTCTTAACTGGTTTATAGAGTCAGCATGTTGCTCCCAACAACCTGGATCCTGATTTTACTGACTTTGTAAGAATGGAAGGCTGAGTCAACCTTAAGCCGATCAGGATTGAACGCCTGCCGATCAGCAGAGTCAGCCTGCAATAATGCATTCTAACCATTGTGCCATCATGGCTCAGTGTTGGTGTTCTCAAGGTCCACCTGCCAGTTGATTTTCTTCAAATGCTGAAAGTGTTGATGATGAATTAATGCCTGGAGATTAGACAGGCAGATAGACAGATAGATGGATGGATGATAGACAGACAGACAGATGTGGAAACTTGGGTTCCTTTCACTAAATAGCATGGAAAGTATATATCTATGATTGGGATGACTTAATAGGGTAGACCTTACAAATTGTCCTGACTTCTGTTTTTTTCTTTTGCGTCCTTTGAGGAGGCGGGTCTTGTGTTCTTTGAGGAGGTGGCTGTGTGTTTTTCTGAGGAGGAATGGTCTCAGCTGGATCCTGACCAAAAATCGCTTTATTGGGAAGTCATGCTGGAAAATCATAGGAACGTGGTCTCTCTCGGTAAGGGTTTCCTTCTCCCGAGGTAGAATGTTTGGGAAGACATTTTGTAATTAAATATATCAGCCCTTTCTGTTTTTTTTATTAAAAAAAATTTATCAGATTAAAAACAATACAAGTTTGGAAGTGGAAATAAAGAAGATTCAGTAAGTTGGTAAATGAATAAGAAAAACATATAATACAAAATAGTAATCTTAAGGGAGTGGCTAAAGACACCCGGCTTCTCAGCCAGAAAGCCCAAGTTTGAGACCCTAGTGCTATGTGACAGGGTGATCTCCCATTACCTGTCCGAGCTCTTGCCCTTCTAGAGTTTGAAAGCCTGCAAATGTGACTAGAAAAATAGATACCACTTTGGTGGCATTCTCTGTGCCTCAGCATATAGTCACATTGGCCAAATGTCCATGGATCGAAGTCCTTTGCAGCTAAAAAGATTGAAGCAGCTTCTTTTTCATGATATTCAAAGTTCCTGCAGTTTGCTATTTTTCCCTAAAGTTATTTTCATTTTTTGTTTCTGATGAAGGCAATAATGGGGAGGAAAATGCAGATCCCGAGAAACTATTCCAGACGATGAGTTGTAAATACAGTACAAAGAACCCTGAAATTCAAATGGAAGTCAAAAGCCATGAGAGAAACCAGTCAAATAATTGGAATCAGGAAAATTCATCTTCCATTCAGGCACTAGAGAAGGACTCTGTGGCCCAGCAACAAAGAATAAGGAACAAATATGTAGGAAAATGTATGAAACTATTCAAAGACAAATTAGATATAAATGAACATTATCAAACCACAGAAAAAGATAATATGTATAGAAAGAATGGGAAAAAATTCAAATGGCCGTTGGCTCTGCCTCATAGAAATGCACCCCTTAAAAGAATCCACACAGAAGAAAACCAATGGATGGATTGTGAAAAGACCTTTGCTCAGAGCAGCCAACTTATTTTCCATGACAGGATCTGCAGAGGAAAGAAGACATATCAATGCATGCAGTGTGGGAAAAGCTTTACTAAGGGAAGTAACCTAACAAGTCATAAGCGGATCCACACAGGGGAGAAGCCTTATACATGCGTGGAGTGTGGCAAGAGTTTTACTACAAACAGTCAACTTACTTGCCATACTAGGATTCATACAGGGGAGAAGCCATATACATGCATGGAGTGTGGAAAAAGTTTTATTAGGAACAGTCAACTTACTTACCATAGGAGGATTCATACAAAGGAGAAGCCATATATGTGCACCGAATGTGGAAA